>JAJTUV010000666.1:0-142500 GCA_021653895.1 Mastomys natalensis
CTCTGATCCTCTAGGTCCTGTAAACTCGGATACAAGGACCCCTGTTTTCTCTTTCCTTTTTCGCTCTCTGCCCCCTCCGATCTGCTCTCCTTGAGTTGCTCCAGGGCATCTGTTGTCTTTTCTAATGCTCGGCAACACCTGTCATCTTCCAAACAGCTTCGAACAAGCTTCCAGAGTCCTCTCACCCCTCCTTTCAGGCTCCCTCGTTCCCAGGCAACATCTAGCTCTTTTCCTAATTTATCCCAGCTGTGGACATTTAAATGCCCTGACATTGTGAACCAAGGCGCTATGGTGTCTACTTCCTGTAGGAAGATCTCAAGGATCCCATCTTTCATTTTTAGCCCTTTTGCTTTAAGCAGCTCCTTCAGGGCGGTCTTAATCGAGCTAGATGAGGAATTTCTCATTTTACTTTCTCTTTCTTGGCCTTAGACTTGTTCTAAACCGGGAACCTTAAACTTGTCTCTTTCCGAAAGCCTTAAACTCGTCTCTTTCCGAGAACCTTAAATTCATCTCTTTCTGAGAACTTTAAACTCATCTCTTTCTGAGAACCTTAAACTCGTCCCTAAACTGGGAACCTTAAACTCGTCTCCTTCCGAGAACCTTAAACTCATCCCTAAACCGGGAACCTTAACAAACTAGGCCCCAATACTTACCGAGCACTTTACTGATCGATCGCCCTGTCCGCCAAGAGTTCTGGAACCTCACGGGACGCTTTACCGTGAATTTCTTTCTCTGTACGGGCACACCAATTGTCCAGCGCCCTTCCTGACCAGCAGGAAATCAGACATAAGACAACCAGGTTCCTTCTCAAGGCAGTTTAATCAGGATTGCAGTTAGCAGGTGTGACCCCTCCTACCCCGGGGACCAGGCTTATATCTACGTAAAGGCCAATGAGCATACGCCACGTGTAATCTCCCCATACGTCCACGTCAGATGACCATTCCCTGCCCCAGCACAGCTTCACAGCCAAATGAGGACTCATTAATCACAAAGAGTACTCTCAGCCAGCACCATCTTCAGGTGCGGTGCACAGTGGCTCTCTACAAGCTTTAGGCATTTTCCTGACTGAGGAGTCGCTGTCCATAAGGGATTTCTTATTAAGTTGTGTTTTCCTTGACTGGTCTAATTTGGGTTGGAGATTTATCACAACGAATTTGAGTCAGGATCTCTCACTGAACCTGAATCTTACTGATTTTGTTTGCCTGTCTGGCCAGAGAGGTCCAGGGTCTTCTTGTCTCAGCATCCCCAGGGCTGAGAGTACAGACAATGCTGCTGTACCCAGATTTTTTACATGGGTGCGAGGAGTTCAAACTCAGGTCCTCAAAGTTGAATGACAATTATTTTACTGACTGAGCTACCTTCCTAGCCCCAGAAGTGCATTCATATTTAAGAATGGTCTTGCATTTCTTTTTTGAACTGATTCCCAATAACTTTTTAAATTTGATGCAGTTACAAATCGTATTGCCTTAAAGAATTATTTCACAATAGTTGACATCTCCAGGAATAAGGCTTTGTTGAGCTTCCCTGAAGCTCACACTGGTTTCTTCTGGCACCAGCATCTTCCTTTAGACCAACACTTGTTATGATCCCTAAAAACAACCGCTAGCACCTTACTATAATGTCATCTCTGACAAAAATATCAGGAACACAAGGTTGTATTCCTTTCCAAACTTATTTTTGAAGCACCAGCTCTAAATTACCTGTTCTAATCTTTTGTGAAGGAGGGCTATTCAAACTGCATATTATACTACACTGATATTAATGGAAATTAAATATTGTAATAATAAGGTGTTTCAGAAAAGGTCATTAGTAGATTGTGAAAGAACCTTGTAATAGAGGTGATTAATGATTTGTTATTAGGCTACATTAATGGGCACATTCACAGGACTGGTTTCTATAATGAATGAGAGGGTATACATATTGCATGTCACATGGAGGGAAGCCCATCACTCAGTGAAGGCCAGGCAGCTGGCTTTCCTCTGTTTTCCTTCTTTCTCTCCTTCTACACTCAGTAGCAGGAATCCTTCTAACCAAAGCAGAGCCCTTCCCCCTATTTGCTGTCTGCTTATTTACCTGTTCTTTAGGGACACACAGCTGTCTCTTGCACCTGTCTGTCACTTGTGGACCTAAGTCCTCCAGCTTGACTCTGGGCAGCTCGCTCTGGTTATCTTCTGTGGTCACCTCACCCACCTCATGCTCTTAGAACCAGTTCTTGATTTTCTGACATCCCAAGAAGTTTTAATCTCTGTATCTTTAATCCTGTATCCTTCCTGCCTCAGAAGTAATCTCCTACCCAAGAGCTCTAACGTGTCTCCTTGGTAAATATTGTTTGGAAATTAGGGCCCAGGAAGCATATTTATGGCTACTGTGGTGTCATGGCTCCTAGGATGTCTCAGTGGCTCTAAGGAGCACATGTGTGCATATTAGGTCATACACAGACATAGCCAGTTCTAAACCTGTGTCTGTATGTCTTACAGCTTTCATGCTGTGATTATCACTGTCCATGTAAGGTTCCTGATAATTTGTCTTCTAGTTCTACTTAAAGTTTTGATCCTGCAGCAGCCCAGTCTATTAACTTTCTTTAATAGGGCTGTCTTTCCTTCTACCCATGAAGGGAGGCATGGTCCAAAATGAATTGAGTCTAGCCTCACTCCTAGCAAGATATTGAAAATATAAGTGTGTTTTGTGACTGATCTCACATACATGTTCCAGTAGTGGATATCCAAAAGGCTGACGTTCTGTCTTTGTCCAGTTTCTTGTCTCCTACATATTGACTAACCAGCCATCACTTTGATTGCTTCCTTTCCCATCAACATAGAATTACAATCAAGTCTCCATCAACCTAGGGACCTTTCTCTTGACCTCCAGTTTTCACTCAGTGTTCTTTCCCCTCACCTGTGTTCACAGACCATCTCCCCAACAAGCCGCCGATGCTGATGCCTCCGCTGCCTGGCTCCTTGGTTCACACCTCAACTCTGTCCAGCATTCATCCCTGCTACTTCCTAGAAACCATCTTCTTCCCTTTTCCCTCATGTGACTTGGCCTTTCAGTGGTGTGTGTACAGGCAATTAAAATAATCTATGACTGTTGATGTTGACTTTTATCACCTGGCTGAGGTAGTCTGTGTCAAGCTTCTATGTCCTTTGAGTGAGCATATAAGAAAACGGGTATATGCACTACACAGTACCTCTCTGTATAGTCATCTTTAACTAGAGTGGGTCAACACTGGCTCTTATCAAGTCCCTAAGTCTGGTCTGTTACCACGTGCAATGCCACTTTACCCTATTGTCTCTGATTACTGCAGTGTCTCACTTGGCCCTTCTACTCACCAACTATTTAATCAGCGTTTTTTTGGTTCCAGGATACATATGTGTCAGGTCCTAAGCTCTAATTCTGCACTTCCCTGAGAAGCAGCTCTGTCAGCCAGTGCACAGTTTTCTGCACTGCAGCGCATGTGCAGCTGTCTTCAGGATTCCATCACTGTTTACAGTCACAGAGGCTGGCCCCTCTGAGGCACGATCCCTTTAACACAGGGTTTCATACAGTTTGTTATTTTTCTTGTATTCTGCATTTTATCTTGCGGATGTCTCAGTTTTCTACATGATCTTTAAAATTGCAAACACTATAACTCATTCTTTGAACTATCGTTTCTATGGGTGGTGATGACAAACTGTATGTACTTACCACAGCAATACCACAAGGAGTCCTTTCTATACCTTTAAGTATCCCCACCTCACCTGTCTAATGCTACACCTTCTTCCAAAACCCCACACTGCAGACCTGCCTCCCATCCCCATGGTCACACACTGCAGACCTGCCTCCCATCCCCATGGTAACACACTGCAGACCTGCCTCTTATCCCCATGGTAAAACACTGCAGACCTGCCTCCCATCACTGTGGTTACACACTGCAGACCAGCCTCCCATCCCCATGGTTACACACTGCAGACTTGCCTTTCATCCCTGTGGTTACACACTGCTGACCTGCCTCCATCCCTGTGGTTATATACCGAAGGTTTAATCATTTAGTGTGTGCCTTTACCAACTAACTCCTTTTCCTCGGCAGTGTCTACATAAGCTCCTCCCATGACTTCTCATAGCTTGGCAACACATTTCTTTGGTATGGTGCTCTACAAAATTTGTTTGCTCATTCTGCTGTCTATAGACATATTAATTATTTCCAGTTTTGAGTGATTGTGCATAGAACTATTGTGTTGGTTATGCTTGCATTACTGAAACCAAATATCTGACAGAAACACCCCAGGGGAAGAAAGAGTAATTCTGGCTCAACATTCTGGCCCACGGTTGCTTGGCTCTGTGTCTCTAGGTGTGGAGTAAGATGGCATTTTGTGAACGAGAGAAGCATCATCTCCCAAAGTCTGAGCCCCGCGACCTACAGTTTCCACAACCTCTCCTAATAACACCACCCCCAGGACCGAGAATTCAAAACATGAACTTGTAGGGGGATTTCATATTCAAACTGTAATGACTATACATGTCCATGCATATTTTAATGGCTGTGAAAGTTTGCAAATCACTTGGTAAATTCTTAGAGTCGTTACCGCTAAATTGTATGTACAAGCTACGCTTGGTAAGATATACCAAGCTATTTTTATAAAGTATACAGTTTTGATTTCTCACTAGTAATGAGTGAGGGTTCCTTTTTATTCTAACCTATAATTTTCAATTTAATTTAATAAAAAAAGTCAGGCAGCATTTGGAGACACTTTATGATGTCTTCTCTACCGAGCTTTACCTAGGAGTGATTGCCAATAAAATGTACGTACTTACAGTGTATGATGTTTTGATATATATCTATATTATAAAGCCATAATCATGTGATTAACATATCCATATCTCATGCTATTTGATTTTTTAAAATATATATATATATTCAGGTGGCTGGAGAGATGGCTCAGTGATAAAGAGCACTTGTCGCTCTCTCAGAGTACTGGGTTCAATTCCCAGGACCAACATGGAAGTGCCAGAAGATTTGCCCCTCTGTTCTGAAGTCATAGTAAACATACATATTTGCAGGCAAAACACTCATACATGTTGTACTAGGTAGTTTTATCAATTTTTCACAAGATAAAGTTATCTGAAAAGAGGGAACTACAATTAAGAAAATGCCTCCATAAGATCGGGCTATAGGCAAGCCTGTAGGGCATTTTCTTAATTAGTGATTGATGGGGGAGGGCCCAGCCCACTGTGGGTGGGGCCACCCCTGGGCTGATGGTCCTGGGTTTTGTAAGAAAGCAGGCTGAGTGAAGTAGAAACTTAAAGGCTCTTTGGAAAGTCGTAGGATGGTGTTTCACTGAGACAAATGCTTGAAGGAATGTTTAGCTGAAGTGGACACAGATGAAAGGCTAAGGCAGACTCCTGAAGGAACGTTTCACTGAGGCAGACACAGGAGGAAGGATGTTCTGCTTAAGCGAGCACGTGAAAGGACACGTGATGAAGGATTCTTTGCTAACAACACGCATGTATTGGTCCTGTCCTTACATTGCATAGTTGAACTGTGTTTGTTCAGACTCCATAGAGAGAAGCACACCAAAAACCTTCTGGTGGTGTGCTGCAGTTTGTTGCTGCTTCCAAGGACTCAGGCTGATTAGCAGATTGATGTCAGCTGAGACAGATGCACTTGCAAGACATGTGGAGGACGTGTGGTGTTTGGAGGGTATAGATGGACTCGAAGGACAGTGAATGGAGGCTGAGCTTGGCTTCTTATAGAGATAGCTGTGTAATATTTATGGGTCTCTCATCTTCACTGATCTTTGCTTCCCTGAGAGAGGCAAGCTGAGAGCTTCTCCTGCAGTTCCTGCTATCCCTTCTGTGACTCATGCTGAGGCTGAGGCCTGGCTGTCTCTGCTAGGTCGTGTCAGCATTGTGGCTAACCTGACTGTACCAAACTAGACAGGACAGCTGGTGTATCTGTGAAGTGTTTGTGAGTGGATTAGAGCTGCTGCCTGCTGATTTGTGAACTGAACTGCTGATTTCCGACAGCACAGATGGGGGTTGCTCCAAAGAACCTTGCTAAACAGGTCCACTTTCCCGTATCTCTTCTTTTCCATTACTGGGAGGAGGGGGGGGGCTACAAGGAGGTTAAAGGTTTAAGAACCATCACTAAAAACAGGCTTTGAAAAAATTAAAGTTACAGTTGAGCAAGCCATGTGAAGCAAGCCAGTAAGCAGCACCCCTCCACGGCCTCTGCCTCAGCTCCTGCCTCCAGGTTCCTGCCCTGCTCGAGTTCCTGTCCTGACTTCCTTTGATGCTGAGGAGTGATGCAGAGTGTCAGTTGGAATCATCCCTTTTCTCCAAGAGTCACTTTGATCACAATAGGAACGATAAGACACACATAAAATTTAAAAATTAATATATGTTTGTGGCCCTGTGGTGTGTGTGGTGCCATGGCAAAGACTGTGGAGGTCTCTATCCATAGAGTCATCTCACCTTCCCCTCAAACTGTTGTAAGATCATTTAAAATATATTCGTTTAATAGTCTTCTTGCTCAGAGCACATTATTACTCGCTGTGGTAACCACGTGGCACAGTAGACCGAAGTGCCTTCGTCTGTGCCTGCGTCCTGGGCAGCCCTTGGTGCTAGTTCAGTATGCCTTCACTCCCGTAGGTGTGCACAGGATTGCATTGTTTTTTTCCTTGCCTTGGCTCACCGGTGAGGCTGGGCCTATTTGCCATCTGCTTATCTTCTCAGTCAAATGTTTCTTTAGGTCCTTGGGCAACCTGGAAAAAGTTTGTTTCCTTATTGTTGCAGTTTTAGAGTCCTTCTGTAGTTTCAGAATGTTGCACTTTGAACATTCGCCCCCAAGAGTCTTTTCAGTTTCTGATGGCATCTTCCACAGCACCAAGGTCTAAGTTCCAGCCTGTTTTTGATGTTGTTTTATAAACTCAAGAGTAAGTTTGAGGTCACAGAAATTTTCTTGTCTTTCTGGGAAGACATTTATAAACGTATTCTTGTGAATGGGGTCGGGTAGGTGTGTAGGCCACAGTGCTCTGTGGAGAACAGAGGATAGCTTTCAGGAGGAGTCAGTTCTCTCCTTCCACCAAGAGGGTGCCGGGATTGAACCTGAGCGGTCAGGCTTGACAGGAAGCACCTTTACCCACTGAGCCATCTCACCATCCCATGCTGGACACTTACGATTTAAGTCTATGTTCTGATCAACTTAGAATTCTTTGTTTTTCTTTTTAATGGAAGCTACAAGGTCCATGTCTATGTTTATTTGTTTAGTGTGACGCTTGCTGTTCCATTGTCATTTATGAGGATTAATGTCTTTCCTTTCAACACACTTCGGCCCCTTGACAAAGCATAGTTAACACTAGTATAGGTCTATTTCCAGATCTTGATTCTCATCTGTCTGTTTATTCTTTAGTTATACCATGCTGTCTTGATTTGCCTTTTCTCTCTCTGCATGTTTAGTTTATGAATTCTCTCTCTCTCTCTCTCTCTCTCTCTCTCTCTCTCTCTCTCTCTCTCTCTCTGTGTGTGTGTGTGTGTGTGTGTGTGTGTATATGAGCACATGGCTAAAGGCCTTTCCTTACCCAGAGATTTCTACATATGGCATGACAATAACTGCTCCTATTGGCAAGCACAGGGTCAGTTCTTGTAACAGGCCCAGAGCTGGCAGACACCTACGCTCTACTGATGAGTCCCAAGAATGGAAACAGGGTGCCTTGAAGCAAAAGCCAGGTTGTCCCCAACTAGTGCAGCTGCCACAGAAGTTCAGAGTTGCTTCATGAACAGAGAAAAAGACATTGCACTGAGCTCAGATGTCACTGGGAGAACACCTGTAATGGGGGCTGCAGAGCCTCTGGTTTGAGGACCATGCACCTGAGTTCTTTGCTGCTGTAGATTTAGCTTCTAGAGATAAGCATTCAGCAAGAGGGATGAGAGTCCAGCAGGGGACATGGTTGCAAAAAAGCTCAGGAGCCCTTTGAAGTCCTCTTCAGACTTCCTTCAGGTACCACTATCCTTAGTGTGTCTGCCCTGAGCTCCGTTCCAAGCTGTCACCTTGTTTGGATACCTAGGCTTTTCTCTCTGGTATTGGCTGTAGCTTCCAGGCTTGCAGGAGCCAATGGTGTCCGTGAGCCTGCTGGTGGCCTTCTTGGTGGTGGTTTCTCTGTGGCGTCAGAGGAGTGGTGTGCTGGGTGTTAGGCTGAGGCCTTAGAGTGATGTCAATATTCGTACTTACGCAGGCTGCAAGTAAATGGCATAGGGCAGGCCCTACTGATGACAGTGGACCAGAGATCAGGGGAGCCACTTTCCAGGGGCTGGATGAGGGGCAGTGCCATCACCTCCAGATTAGCACTGAGTGACGAGCAGAGGGACCCTGGGTTGTCCCATCCTCACCTCAGTAGCTTTATTCTCTCTTTCTTGCCTCACTAAAGACGAGAATTGGAACACGGCCCACTAAAGATGTGTTTGCTCTGAGCCTGCTGCACAGGAAGCCTCAGGCAAAACCGCTGGTGTAGGAAATGGTGCCGTCACACTGAGGTGTTTTGTGCAGGACCAACCCTACACCTGCTTGCAAAACATCACACAGCTGGCCTTCTTGACTTGTCCCACATAGGGGGACAGGACATAGATGGTCAGGGGAACCCTCACCTAGTGCCTAGGAGCTCCCTGTCAGTCTGTATGCAATTCTGTCCTAACTGCACATGGTGTGGGAGAGGGGCTAGAGTCTATAGCCTGAGAGAACCGAAGGAGGCTCCATCCCTGCAGCCTTGGGGACATCACCATGCTGGATGAAGACCCTCTAGTGTGGTTTCTTTAGGGTCACCCATGCTTCTGCTTGTGACCATTTACCCATGCTTTATAAGCAACCCTAACAAATCCATTAGTTCCCCCAGGTAAGCTTTTGTGAATCAAAGTTTGCTTTGTCATTGGGACCCTGTAAGGAGGGAGGGTAGATATTGCATAGCTACCCGCCCCTCCCCCCATACCCCAGAGTGAAATTCTCTCAACAAGGAGTTCTTGACTTGAGGTTGTAGTCTATACTAGTTTTTGAAATGTATGGATTCTTCATTTTTGGCTTGCTTTGTGGTCTTTCTATATTGATAAGCATTTGATATGTGCATCTAAAGAAATGGGGCTTTCCGTGTGGGTGAGGGGGGTGTTCAGTGGTCACTTGGGGGATGGTTGAGTAGAAGAGACTCTGGTTTCCAAGGCCAATGCCAATCCTCAATTGGTAACGCAGAGAGTAAGTTACCCCAGTTACAGAGGAGCACAGCCAGCCTGCTTCAGTGCGGCTCCAAGTGCAAATAAATAGGAGTTATTAAGTCTCCCTTTGAGTTGCTTAGTGCAAGAAGAGAAAGAGAGCCACTGGTCTTGGGCACTTCCTTGTATCCTGTGGCTTTGCTCGGTGAACATAATTAGATCTAATAGCATTTGTTTGTGGAGACCTCAGGCTTTCCATCGGCTGGAGATTGTCTTAGGTTTTTATCCCCAGTCTGACTCTCTCTGGTTTCTCTTTCTTGCCTAATTGTCCTGCCCACAACCAAATAATGGTGCTGTCTCCCCAGTTTACTGGGAGAACACTCAGTTCTCCAGCTCTGTGTATTGAGCTCGTCGTGGTCTTTATCAGACACCGACAATCAGGTGTTCCTTACTTGAAAATGGATTCCACACCATCTTTTGAAGTTTATTGTCGCTTCTCTTTGGCTCAGTTTGTGCTCCATTACTACCGATGAACATTTGATGTGTGCATCTGAAAACAATGTTTTTTTCAAGTGGTGGAGAGGGGGTGCTCTGCACGGAGCTAGTTAATAGTGCTATGTATTTTCCATCCTTTGTGGGTCTTCTGGGTTGCTGGGAAGGAGCTGAAATCTCCATGACCACCTCTTTCTTCTCTCCCTTTGCTCCCGCATTTTATGCCTCACGGGCTGTTTGTTCATCAGAGGCATATGCACACAGGCCTGTTTGTCTTTCTGATGAATTACCACCCTTATCATGATCGTATCTCTTATAACTTGTGTATCTTTTGTAATGTATTATATCTCCTGCAGTCTTCTTATCATCGAGACTTCCAGCTGATATTGGTGTGGGGAGGCCTATTTTCCTCATGACTTCTGCCTACATGACATATTCTTGCCTTTTTTTGAGAATAGATGTGTCTCCTTTTGTTTCAATTAGCATGCATGGCCGTGATTTTTAACGAGCCAGATAATTCTGACCTTTAACCTTTAGTGTACTAACACAGCATGGATGTTATTTTTCTGGTTGGTTTAGGATCTTGCCACTTTCTCCTGTGCTTCCTTCCTGGGTTTTGTTTCTCCACTGATCTCTTATTATGCTCTGTTGAATATATTTTACATCCTATTTCATTTTTCTCATTCACAGTCACTATCCCTCTCTTTCCTGTCCATATTTAGAGGTTGTCTTCAGGGTACAGTTTCATATTTAACTTGTCACTAATCTCAGATAAATAAAACCAGTTCACAGCTCACACCTGTCAGCTCACACTGACAGATCACACCTGCAACTCACACTGCCAGCTCACACTGCCAGCTCACATGACAGCTCATACCTGCCAGCTCACACTGACAGCTCATACCTGACAGATCACACTGACACTGACAGCTCACACTGACAGATCACACCTGCAAATCATACTGACAGATCACACTGACACTGACAGCTCACACTGAAAGCTCGCACTGAAAGTTCACACTAACATCTCACGCTGCCAGCTCACACTGAGAGCTCACACTGACACTGACAGCTCACACTCCCAGTTCACACTAACAGTTCACCCCTGCCAGCTCCCACTGACAGCTCAAGTTTCTGTTTTGTATATCATACTTCCATCTTCACAGGAAACTTCTAGTCTCCAGTGCTGCACTTCATAAGTGTGGTAACTTCACAACAGTGTGGTTCCTCTCACCAACATTATTTTGTTCCTTCGCTCTAATGTTGTATTGTTTGTCTACCTCTGTCACAAACCTCTACAGCGTTCTTTTTGAAACATAAATGGTTAATCATCTTGAAAGGAAATTTGTAGAAGAAAAACAATCATACTGCTAACGTATTTATAAGATTTTACTTTTAATTTTGTGTATATGTAAGATTTTTATTTTTAATTGTGTGTGCGTGTGTTTGTGTGTGTGCTCCACTGCCCTGTGAGCTGCCCAATGGGTGTTGGGACTTGAACTCATGTCCCCTGAAGAAGAGCATGTGGTTCTCACCACTGAGCCATCATCTGTCCAGCCCCACTTTGTGTTACACACTTATTGGCCATCCCTTGCACTTCTAAGTCTTTATCTGTAGTCACTCTCTTACAGCCTGAAAACACCTGTCAGCATTTCCTGCAGTGTTCAGGTTTCCTCTAAGATGGCATTTCCCTGGAGAGTATGTCACGGTCCTTGTTGTCTGTTTTGTTTTGAGACAGAGTCTCACATGTTAGCCCAGGCCACCCCAGAACTTACTACTGCATCCCAGGCTGCCCGCACACTCGTGATAGTTCTCTGGCCTCAACTCCCGAGTGCTGGGATTAGACGCCACCCCCTGACAAGCTTACTCTTGTTTAAAGGTTATTTTTAGCTGAAACAGAATTCTACACTGTTTTCTTTTGCTTTGACCACTTTG
Organism: Mastomys natalensis; assembly: GCA_021653895.1. NCBI lineage: Eukaryota > Metazoa > Chordata > Mammalia > Rodentia > Muridae > Mastomys > Mastomys natalensis. Next base: position 11,599 of record JAJTUV010000666.1, read on the forward strand.
TAGGAGAGGTGGGGGAGAAACTAGGAGGAGTAGAGGGAGCGAAAGGTAATCACTGTATTATGTGAGAAATGAACCTATTGTCATAAAAGGAAAAGAGACAAAGGATACTACCGTCCAATATTCTGAGATTATGTTCACACAGCTGAAAGACCCAACTCTGACCTTTATCCACCCTTGTCTCTATACCCTGCTCCACGTCCCCTCCCAGTCTGTGTAATTGATATATCACGGCATTCATCACTACTTATCATATTTGATTTACCACTGAAAATAGAAAATTATGTATACAATAATGCACATTTTTATATGATTTTTAGTATTTTATTTATGGCGGTGGGTTAGATCCTTTATACATTGGCAATTTAATTTACAAACACTGAAAGTAGTTACCTTATTAGCACTTAGAGGCTAATAGGAAATGGACATAGTTGGTTGGTCTGCAATGGAGCTGTACTTGAGAGCTGTTAAAATATGCAGCGTTCCTAACGACGTTCTCGTCCTTCTGCATTATTTCCTAGCATGTACTCTACTCATTCTATTTTATGTATTTTCTATAGTACAAGGATGCACACCCTGGACATAGAATAACTGATTAAGGAAAATGATCTTCCATTGTGTGGTAGCTTGGATGAGAATGTCCCCCTTGGGTTCAGATGTTTGACTACTTGGTGCCCAGTAGGTGGTGCTGTTCTGGTGGATTTAGTAAGGGGTGATGTCATTTGAGAAAGTGTATCTCTGCAGTGAACTTTAAGGTTTCAAGGTCATGCTTCATTCCTGGCACACTGCCTCAGTTTCATGCTATAGCTCATGGTGTGAGCCCTTAGATGCTTCTTCCTGGTGTCATGACTTTGTTTCACCATATGTATCCCAACTCTCAGGAATCATATTCCAAATACATTCTTTTATATCTATGTCTATATCTAAATCATCTATATCTATATCTATGTCTATATCTATACACAACAACACATACATACTTATATATATATTGTATATTTATATATACACACAATATATACATATATATCATCAACACACTACACACACACACAGGTATATATACACACATATATGTGTGTGTATTTATGTAATATATTAAATATATATATATACATTTGTTCAATGTCTTCTTGTCTCCATTGCTGCTGAAAAGTCAGTGATTATTTACATTATTACATTATTATATAAATTAAATTATTACATTATTTTTTCCATCCTTTTTTTTCTTTTTGATTTATAGTTTCTTCTTAATGTATCTGTGAGGGAGATTATCATAGGGGACAGCTCGCATCCTGGGACCCCACTTGGTTTGGAATATGCATGTACCCCTCCTCCAGTAATTCACATGGAACCCCAGTACCCTAACCCGTACAAACTATGCATATACTCCATTCTTAACAAAATACCTAGCACCTAAGATCCCCAGCTGAACTGATTGCGGACACAACAACAGTCTGAACAACAGAGCACAGTCCTCCTCCCTTTAGTGACTGCCAAACCCTTGAGATGTATCCAGCATATGCCTGAGTAAATGAGTAGAAAGCCTCATCTGCCTGACCTGTTTTGGATACATAGGCACAGAGACAAAACTGTGTTCTCGGCGGACTTTTAGAGGGAATCCTGTACTTACACTCTCATGCCTATGCATAATTAGATATGCATATGATTAATATCAGACACATTTGTAGAGAATGGTTATATGACTTAATCTGTCAATCAAACAGAACCTCCAAACTATGCCCCTTACTAATGCCGCCCTCCTTACCTTAGACCCCCCAAAAGAACCCCCAGGCAATAAGTGGGCTCTTGAGTCCCTTCACTTTTGTGGCCTGCTCTCATCTTGAGTCTTCCTCTTTAATCTGTGTCATCACTTGGCTTTGAATAGAGTGTTTCATTCTCGGCCATCTCTGTGTACCTTGATTTTATTCCCTAATAAGACACCACCAATCTGGAAACACATGACCCAGACCCTGACTACCAGCAACACCTAGGTACGGTTTAGTTTGGTATTTATATCTCTTGGACTTTGATGAGCTTCTAGGATCTATACATTTATTTTATTTGTTATATTTCTTATAGTAGAACAACTGTACATTTGATAAGGAAAAAATGAGAAAAGAGCTCTGAAAGTGGAGAGTTCCAAGGGAGGAGTACCTTAAATGTTTAATTTGTAAAGTTAGTTTTGGGAGGTTTCAGCTACTGTATGAAGTGGGAATTTATGGTTTCATTGGCGACTCAGTTGTGTCATGTTTTGTTTCTCTGGAAACTGTCTTACGAATGTTTTTGCTGAAGCAGAAAGGTGAGAGGATGTTTTGCTGAGGACAGACATGTGGTGTTTTTCTGAAAGTTGCCTGGTAAAGGGGCATGTGATGCTTTGCTGGAGCAGACGTTTGAGTGGATGCATGATGTTTGGAAAGAGCATAAGTCTAACGCAGCATGCAGTCGATGATGCTCTTGCATTGATTTGCTTTGCAGCTCTTTGCTGGTCATTGCTGACACGGGCCTCACTGACAATGCTCTTGTACCGGTTTGCTTTGCTTCTTTGCTGATATTCACTTACCATGGCTTTGTAGAGAGAAGCATACCAAAGAACTTCTGGTGGTATTCTGGATGCTTCTTGCTGCTTCTGGGGACTCATGTCAACAGGCAGAACCTTCCAGTTTCTTCTGGATTGAGCCCTGCTACTCATTGGTATTTGGTGTTTGCTGAATGGACTGGACCACACCTGCTGATTTGTGTTGGTGTTTTGCTAGTGAACTGCTGACAACAAAGATTGGAATCGCCCCCAAAACTACTTCTAAACAGGTCTACAACCTCCATTTACTATTAACCTTTCATTTCCCTACCTCTGGTGTGTGGTGGGCTGGGGGGGGGTGTTAAAGTATTAAAGAACCACAATTAAAGTAGTTTTTGAAAATCTAAGCCTACAACTATTCTTAAAGTACCTTTTCTTACCCATCTTCCACTCCCATCTGCCTTGGGACGCCCGTTAGACAAGCAGCAGATGCTTTTTCAGGCCTTTCAGTCTGTGGCTGTTTTCTCTCACCTGTTTCTCTAATTGTGTAAACTTCACCATCAGGTTTTTCAAGTTCCCAGAGTCCCTTTCTCCCTATCACCTATTGACAGGTGATGCTTACAAGAGATTCTCTTTCCAGCTTCCCACATGAGCGTCTGTGGGATGCTTTGGCACAGACCCAGGATTGTGACCTCTCCATCACCAGATGACTAGGATCAGCACGTCCTGCCTGGACTGCAGTGTGCTGTACAGTGGCCAGAGCATCACCCCAATGCTTTGGATGTCCCTCCTTCTGGTCCTGTGCTATTGATGCTCATTAGACAATGTCTGAAGATAGCAGTGATGTATTTAATTTCTAGTTTTGTCTTACAGTAATTTTCAGTGAATGCCTAATCTCAAGTCAATTTCTTCATCATGATTAGAAACATATAATATGTATGCTGTTAAATTCTACTCTTTTGAGGACTCTCAAAATGACCTTTCCATGAAGAGTGTCCATCATGATAAGGCACAGCCAGCCTCCTCTTCCCTTACACATTCATTGCATTTTGTGCTTCTGTTACTGCTGATCAGTCTAATCACTTAATGGGTGCCATTTCTTAGCCACTGCTACTGGCCTCTGTCTGGGTCCCTACCCTGATGATGGGTCATCAGAGGACCTGCTTCTTCCAAGTTCAGTGACCAGCGGGATTCACTCCCACAGTTGCATGTTTTTCTGTCCCACTAAGGAGGATAAACCCTTAGGACTGGACTTTATAGCTTTGTTTCCTTCTTAGGCCTACACATAGTGCCAGACAGGCTGATGATTCTGATAAAAAACTAACAGTAACATGGAATGGAACATTTACTGATTGAGCACTTCTATATGGTATGTTATTATATACACACATATAATATTTATAGGGTACTTAAATGTGTAAAGTACTAGTCTGAGCACTCAATATATACTGAGTAATCATATCACACACACACACACACACACACACACACACACACACACACACACACACCCTGACTGCCTTTCTCCTGAGTGCTGGATATACCACCACACCCAGACTAGAACTCAATCCATGGGAGGATTTTAAATCATACAAGATCATTACTATGCCAAACCATGAGTCAACCGAGGCTGGGAAAAGTCTCATTGTATGCAAATGGTCACATATCTAATGAATGGCTGCAGAGGGGACTAACAGGTAAACATCAAGTGGCTGTTTAATTAGGTAGCATTTTGCAGGTCCATGGAGCTGGAGAGATGGCTCAACAAGTAAAAGTTCTTGCTCCTTTTCCAGAGGACCTGAATTCAGAGAGCCCATAGCCACAGATGACTCCAACTCCAAGTGATCTAGCATCCTCTTCTAGCTACCCTGGGCACTGCACACATGTGGAGGTCACCCTGCAGATACACATTAGATACACATAAGCAGAAGTAACAAAAAAGAAATCTTTAAGGTCTTGCCTAATGAATTCCACCCCACCTGAATGGGAAAGATGTTTCGACAGAGGACCTAATATGTGTCTGCCATGCAGAGATGGATCTCCTAGTTCTAGCTGGCTACCTACAATATACTGAATTGTACCCATTAGTGCCAAGATTAAATTTATGGTGAAGGCTGTTGTTTGGGGATGATGGTGTTCTTCCACATCTTCCATTTGATAGATGCTAGGCTGCCAGTGTAAGTGATGGCTCTGGGGTGGACCTAGAACCAGAAGGCTCAGTTACTGATCACTTTCAATCACTGCTTTCAAATGAGGTTGCCGGCAAAAACAGAGGTTTTTGGCAATAACCAGGAAAAAAAAATCCCGTGCTTCTGAGAGAAGATGGATTAGGCAGTTAGCAGGTAGCGCTAGCACTTTAATTCAGGGTTTATGGAGTTGTAAAATTCAACAAGACATTTTTGCCTAGTGTACCAAGAAACTCTCAGGATAATATTTCTCCGAGGAACATCATCTATTCATGCCAGCGGGAAGACGGTGTGAGGGGTTTCCTGTAGTCAAAGCAGGCACAATTTATAAGGTTCCAAATTGAAAGCGGGCATGCTAGAGTCATGGGAATGAGTTTTATGTCTGCAAGTCCTTCCCATCCCCCACTAGTGATAGGTAATAGCATTTTCCCGGCACTAGAAGAAAGATCTTTCCTTTTCAAATTGTTAGCTCTTTCAAATGCTGAAGGATTTTTAGAGGGAGCCTAGCTGATTTCCTGACTCTCGCTGGTGATTGAGCATCTCTGCACATGTAGTTACTGATGGATTTAGCCAATCCCCGGGCCCTGCTCTGTGGGAGACATCCTGATGTGAGACTCACAGTCCCTCCTCGGCATGTTCAGAACAGGCAAGTGGTTTGATGACATGAAGGTGCTATACTCCGTGTGTCCAGTTCAAGGAAATGACATCTTTTATTTACTGTTGTGAGGACAGTCTGTATGTGAAATGTCCTGATGCATATACTCCGTCGCTAGCCCAATGGTTGGCAATAGTATCAGGATGAAGAAGCTCCATCAAGGGTTTGATTTAATATGTCAATCACATAGAAAATCTGTGCTCTGGAACTGAGATGAACTATGGTTAGGATTGGTGTAGGGGCCAGAAGGAGTGGCACGCACGCATAGTAAGAAGCAATAAGAATCAGACAGAATGGATTCACTCACTATCTGTGTGACCTGGAACCTGAGAATTAAGCTATTCTTAGTTTTCCTTCTCTAGAAAATGGGCAGGCGATAGCCCAGAAGACTGTAGTCAAGCATGGATACAAAGTTACCACAGGTGACAGTGCAGAAGACTGTAGCTGAAACATGGATAACACAAGTTACCAGGTGGCTGCAGAAGGTAACTGTTTCCACCCTGTGCTAGGAAGTTTGGAAATGTTCAGTCTAGTAACACCTTCCAAAAACTACTTTCAAAGACTCTTGCATTATTCCCAGATGAGGAAACCCCAAACTCAGGGGTTAGATGACTTGCCCGAAGCATAAGACTCATGATCACCAGTGTCACGTCCAGTACTCATGGCCAGAACCCAGCTGGTGTCGTGATGTTTTCTGAGGTGACTAGCACTTCCTAAAAGTCCTTAGTAGGACCACAGAGCAGGAAGCACATCCTTCCAGCAGTGTTTGGACCGTGGGTTCCAGTGCTCAAGTGCTAAGTAATTCACTAGTTCATTTGTGAGTTCTCTAATATACTTTCACATAACAAAATCAAATTCCTCACATTAGATTTTTTATTATTATTAACTGTCATGCATTTACTGTGAGCCCAGTGGAATATTTTGACCAAGCCTAAATATTTACTGAAACATTTGTCAGTATAAATTTATCTTAATGTCAAATCAAGTATCAAGCTTTGAAACCATTTATCAGAAAGTTTGGGCAAAATCATTTTTTTTCTGTAGGAAATGAAAAACTGTTCTTTGCGCCTACGCTTTGAATTGAGGATAAGTTAATATTCCATGAATAATGAAGGTAGTAACTATTCTCCAGGTAGAGATTATGACCAACAAAATTATGCAAGAGGAAGCCAAAGTGTGTCTGTATCCCCAGAGTGAATAGCTATAAATCATTTTGAGTATAATTTTTATATTACTCCTTCTTTTAAAAAACACTGAGTTAGTTTTCTTTTTGTATGGAAAATGATTTCTGGGATATATTAATACACTCAGATACCCTATCTAAAATTGAGGTGTTTGCAGCAAGTGTCCACATAAGATGTCATGTGTTACAGAGTTGGGAACTTGGGTATCAGCCCCATAGGTGTCACCCACAAGGTGTATCATTGGAGGAAGCCATTTGACCTCCTCCTCTATATCTGTACACCTGCCTCTATATCAAGGAGTTCCAGGCGTTACAGTGCTCATGCGCTATCCATAGGGATTTTGGGGGATCATGTTGGTCCCCATTTGAACGCAGGGAACTAAGGCTGACAGAATCTGGTGTTAGATTGTGTTTATACCCATTTGTTCTTGACACTCAAAGCAAATACACCCAGTTGAGAGCTTTGGTTCTGTTAAGGTCATGCACGTAAATGAATGAATGAATGAATGAATGAGACCAATTATTTCTCATTTTTTTCTACAATTATCAGCTGGGCTTTTGAAATAGTTTTTAACCAAAATGCATGGGAGAAGGTTTCCATTGCTACAGCTCGGAGGGACTGCTTGTGTGAGATGGCCGTAAATGCTATTTGGAATGTAACAGGAAATGTGCTGAATTGGGGACTGACTCAAATATTGAAGCCACACCACTTGAACTGTGTTCAAGGACAGAGCTAAAATTAAAAAAACAAAAACAAAACAAAACAAAAAAACTTAGAAGGCAGCTGCAGAAGAGGGAAGACATGTGGGCATCAGCTGGTGGCAGCTTGCCCTGCTCGGATCAGCTTGGAGGCTCTGCTGTCCTAGTAGGCAGCTGCACCAGGGACAGGTGAGAGTCTGCTTGAGTGGCCTGAGCCTGCAGGTGGTCTGCTGTGTCATTGCTGTCAGGCAGCAGACACTCCACCAACCCGAATGAAAATTCCATCTTCTCTCAAGCCATTGTTTTTGTGAACAGTATCGAGACGTACACATTGCTTTGCGGAGTCCTGAAAACCAGGGCACAGCAAACCTAATTTAATTGTGTTTAGCCTGAAATGCCTATGGTGCATCTCCTAACAATGAGAGACTTCTGATGTGTTTCCATGTCATTTGTGGTTTTGTCCTGATTTATTCACTTGTTAATTCATTCAGCAAATACTTTCTGAGCACTCACTGTGTGCAGAGGAGCACTCTGCATGTCGGGAATCCATCAGCGCACAAACCAGACAAAGATGGATGCTCTCCTATGAATTAAATTCCACTGATTTGCATAATTAAACCAAAAGAGCACTAGCTTTGGGGCCTGCCAGCTCTGGGCACTGAAGCTAATTCCCAAATTTGTAAGCTATGTGACGTAACCTACTTCAGCTTCATATATCTCAAATATAGATCATAATTCTAGATCTCAGAAGTCATGCAAGGCATGGAAGAAATAACAGCATGAGCAATGCCCAGTGCTTGGAAGGTGCAAACCAGTGCTGACACTGTCTCCATTTTCCCTGGCTACATTCTTTACAACCTTCTCACAAGACATGGCCCTGCCCTCTGCTGCCATGGTTCTGAGACTCTTCCTGTGCCCGATGCCCTGTAAAATCTGTCCATCATGTCCTCAGAATCCTATTTGTGCTACAACTAGTTAGAAGCTGGGTGGAAAGCAAGGGTGGCCACATGGATAGAATGCTAAGTTCCTGGTTCCCAGTTTGATGGTATCAGAAGCCAGCTTGTGGAGATAAGCGCTTAAGAGAAGGCACAGTGGTAAGGTCCTCATGAAGGGACTCCTGTCCTTGTAAGGGGAAGGGATAGCTCCATCTTCTCCATCCCTTGAGGGAGCATGCAGAGCCATGCACCTTGGCAACCCAGGAAGGGGGCAGCCCCAGATACCATCTTCTGGCACTTAGATCCTGGACTTCCCAGACTCCACAGATGTGAGAGACGATGTTTATTGATTATGCCACTCTGTCTCTGATGTTTTGTTCTGGCAGCCTGTGCTAAGATGGCGGACTTGATGTCAACTGCCCCCCAGGGCTGGCATGCCTTGTTTAGTAGTATGAGCATAGTACATCTCCCTAGGAGTAATTGCAACAGGGATTCTTGAAGCCTTCTGTCTCTCTAGAGACAGTAGGAGGAGCTTCAGGCCTAAAGGACCTACTGCAGACCACAGACTCTCTCTCAGTGCGCCGTGCCATAGCTGGCCCCTTTTGTGGGGTGACACTGTAATTTATTGTCTTCAATGGCACAAGAAATTCAGATGTGCTTCCAAAACACTGTTTATACGTGTTAGTTGAATCTGTTGTCCATCCAACTCTTTGAAAAGTTTTTCTTTAATTTTTTTAAGCCTTTCCCTATTTTTTCTATCTTAATATTTCTGTCTAAATTAAGTCAAACTAAACTAAATGAAGACTAATAATGGCCAAGCCATTTGCTTTTAACTTCCTACGCGATCAGTGGAGGAGGGCATAGAGTCAGCCATCTTGGGAACTTCAGGCATTCCGGTAAGTAGTAGAGGAAGAAAACAATTCAATATGTTTTATATTTTGAATAATATCTTACTGTGCCATTTATATTACCGGGATATTATATTATATTCATGACCAAAGATAAAAGTGAACAACAGAAGGTAATAGGATCATTTCTATGACTTGTTATAAGTGTAATAATTTTGATAAACATGGGATTATCCTTTATTTTTGTTTTTTATTAGTTCTTTGAAATTTTGGTGGGATGTCTTTTGAAAAGATCCACCCTCCCTGCTAATGTCTTCCAGATCTAGACTCTTCCCCTTTCTACCCAACTTTGTGTCCTCAGTTTAAAAAACAAACAACAACAAACAAACAACAAAAAAAACAAAGCAAACTGCCAAATCCAATTTGTGCTGCCATAAATTCCTGGGTGTGTGGTCATTCCCTGGGGTGAGGTTGGTCTACCAGTGATAAACTCCTGAGGAAAACCAGTTCTGTCTCCCAACAGCTATTTAACAAAACTCCTCAGCTAAGGGTGGGGCTTTGTGCTCCGCCCTCTCCATGATAGGATTCTGTCTGGTTTGAGCTTGCGCTGGTCTCATGCATGCTGTCAACACTGGCGTGAGTTCACGCATGCAGTTGTCTTGCTGTGTACCCCAGATGTATTTTTCTTGTAGTTATCCTTGAGAGGAGAACACACTTCTATTACTCAGCTCCATGGGCTTAGTAGCATTAAACTGACTCCTGGTGACTGATTGTCATAGCCATAGATGAATTCATCTCTCTGCCCTCACCAGAGAAGCGTTGACTGTGGTAGTCAGTGGCTCACCTTGAGAGCCACAACTCATCAGGGTGCAGTGAGAGACTGCAGAATTCTCAACCCTAGATGGATACCTGTGAGCATGGTACAATTCTTCCTGCGTCATTCCCTGTCATATTTTATGAAACGCCATTCTAATTGACTCATCTGTTCCATTGTGTGGCTATTCTGTAATTTAATCAGCTTCTTCCTCCAGATCTTGTATTTTATTTTTTTCTCACACTTTTTGGCTGCCACTATCAATGCCATGATGAAACTGTATCTGTGTAAGCCACAGATCTCGCTCACATATGTTTATTGTTTAATAATTTCCTAAAGATAAGATGGTGGGTCTCAAGTTACAAAAAGTTTCGTTAATTTATACAAGATTAATGGGAATCTTTTTATTTTTTATTTTTTTAATGGGAATCTTTTAAATGTCTACTATTTTTAGGTAGTACTAATTATCAGAGAAAAGTCATTAGAACAAGCATGAGATCTGCGTCCTCCCAGAGCTCAGTCGCACAGAGTTGCTCGCTGTATGTCCCTACAACAGGGCACACATGTGCCTTTCGTCTGGGAGACACCTTTCACATCCCAGCGTGGGCTGACCCTTCCCAAATTCTATAAATTTTCATAGAGTTGCATTTCAATTGAGAAGTGTAAGTATTCCTAATGTCTCAACATTGTGTTTTATAAAATGCCTTACAGAAATTTATATTTTTATTTCATTTTATAACACTTGAGACAGAAAATATCCCAGGGTCCCCTACATGTGAAGACAAACACTCAGCCACCTGTACGCCTGTATACCCTGAAAATTTTAAGATTTTTTTTTTCATCTGTAAGTGTGTGTGTGTGTGTGTGTGTGTGTGTGTGTGTGTAGACTACACATATGAGTGAAGGTGCCAGAGAGGGTCAGAAGAAGGCATTGGCTACCCTGGAGCAAAGGTTATATGCCATGTTTGTGAGCTACCCAGTGCGGGTGCTGGGAACTGAACCTGGGTCCTTTGGAAGACACAAGTGCTCTTAAGTGCTGAGCCACCTCTCCAGCCCCCATGCCCCATTCCTGAGTCCGAAGCAGGGCTTTGCCACGGCTGCTTACAAAATGATGCCTGTTTACTACAATTCTTGAAAGTGGGCATGAAAGTCTCAAAAACGATGAGTTAGTGTGTTTACACCTCGACTCAAACCTCACACGTTCCTGTTTTAGCACCTCTGGGTGTGGAACGACCTGAACTTGGATGTTCTGTTTGAATGTCACTGGGCATTTGTGCCCAAACAAGTTACTGTCTGAAATGACTCAGATGGAAATGACAAGGGTCAGGGGACTGCACGGGACAGCGTTGACACACCTGTTCTCCGCTTTTCTTTCTTCCTTTGGCATTTTCAAAAGGGAAAGGAATCTTTAGAGACAACAAAATACATGAGTACTCAGAAATTATTCTAAATCATTAAAGACAACAAAAAATATCTATCTTCTCTCAACACAAAGAGATCCCAAAAATGTCATCCTCAGATTTGCACCAGAGAAAATCTGAACCATTGAAAAATCATGCATTAAGTACGGTCACAAGATTGTCATCTCATCCTGACAGCTAAAAATACACAGGGACGGTCTGAAATACTGCTGTTTTTTTTTATAACTAGTAAAATAGCTTCATTTTAATCCACAAAGAAACAGGCTCCTTTGAACAATGAACGATATTAGATCTGCAGCTACCCTCGCCCTGCATATGCTGCCGTAAGGTCAGTATTTCCTCCAGCTCTGCCCCAGCACAGTCCCAGGGCCCCTGTTGTTGTCAGATAGCCCCAAGGTCCAGGGTCTGCATTCTCTCTTCTGCTCTCTCATTTCTCCTGGACATTTCCTGATTCCCACTCATGCTAATTTCAAGGCTAGCTTGGCCAAGAGTCCATAACTGAGTTCAAGACAGCGCCCTGGGCAGGTGACTCTATGCCTAGAGAAGGCTACGCCACACTTTCATTGCTGCTGGTGTTATTGATGATGCTTCTAAGTAAGGCGTGGACAAGAGGAAGTGGCATTGGAATGACGGGGTGTGGAAGCAGAGACCTTAGCATCAGAGGTGAGAACAGCCAGGGAGGGAAAGCAAGACCCTGCAAGTTCATCTCATTTAGGAGAAGGAGGCCAGCCCTCCTGGCGGTCACTGTGATGTGTCCTCAGCTCAGGAGCCTCCTGACACAAGGACCTGAAAACATCGGTTTCCCTAGAATGCCTCCCCATGCTTCTTAGATCCGAGCCAAGCATCTTTACAGTGATTCTGAGGTGATGCTCTGCCGTAGGGCAGCTAAGTCTGGACCACAAGATTGTGTGTATCAGTGAGACTGAAGACTTCTTGGGGACCTTGCTAAATGGCAGAGTCCCTACTCATATTCACTGTTATCATCATCCAGGCAGATGCATCCTGAGGGGAGGCTCTGGAGAGAGAATGTGGCTAAGACTGGGCCTTGGCTTTGGATACGCGATGGGGAAACTGGACTCTTATTTGGCGGCAGGTGCGGGTTTGGAAGAGACTTAGGATTCCCTCACAGTTGTTGAGTGATTGGGTCAGTGTTCAAGCATAAGAAGGGGAATGACCATGTGGGAGGGTTGGTGGTGGTGCACGCCTTTAATCCCAGAACTTGGGAGGCAGAGGTAAACAGAACTCTGTGAGTTCCAGGCCAGCCTGGTCTACAGAGTAAATTCTAGGACAGCCAGGGCTACACAGAGAAACCCTGTCTTGGTGAGTGGGGTAGAACAGGGATACATTGTTCCTATATTCCATGGCCAGACGAGGCCATGCCATCATGTAGAAAGTAGCTTGGTCCTAAGCTGGCTCCATGTCTCTCACAGTGAACACAATACAGCCCCTAGGTGGTTAGATAGTCAGCAGCAAGCAGACAGGAAAGGGTGAGCAGTTTGCTACCTAGAATACCTTCCTTGTTTTGTTTTTATTTAATTTTTGTGAGAATTTCATTAATAAATACTGTGTTTACATTTCTATTCCTCCAAACCCTCCCATGCTCCATACAAATTCACAACCCCCTTTCCTTTCATTAGCTTGCTGTGTGGGGGTGGGGCATTTCAGGCTGACCACTCAGAACTGGGTAAATCTCCCTGTTAGGGGCTGGACCCTGGAGGAGACTGACTGTGTCTCTCAGCAGTCACTGATTGCCTGTAGATTTTCCTCTAGGAGTGAGCCTTGGGAGATTTTCCCCTTCCTGTTGGCATGTCAGCCAGCATGGCCATTGTTCAGGTCTCCTTTAGGTGTAAATACTGTTGCTCTCTCATGGGTTCAGGTTCCTTGTCTAGAGGGCGCTCTAACAGCAGGTCAGTCCCGACCCTCAGGCTTCTACACTTTCTGTTCCTTCTGCTGCAACGCTCCCTGAGCCTTAGGTGTGAGCTTTGGATTGTAGATGAATTGATTGGGGCAGGCACCCCACAGTTTATTCTGGGCATTTTGACCAACTGTGGATTTCTGTAGCAGTTTCTGTCTGCTACAAAAAGAAGCTTCTTTGACGAGGGGTTGGGAGCCATACTTACCTGTGGGCATAAGGAAAAGTATTGAGTACACAGTTAGAAGTTATATTGGTTTAGAATTCTTATCACAAAGAGAGTCTGAGAGTTAAGGGACAATACGTGAATTACAGAATAAAGAATTACTTTGTTTCTGAATTTCCCCGCCCTTCTGAGTAGGTAAGAAGTTCCCATTACCTGGAGGATAAAGCCCAGACTCCCCAGCTCAGTAAATCAAAGTACTAATTGTCAGGCTCAGCCTACCTGCCCAGCTGTCTGGAAGCCCCAAATCCTGAGCCCTCCTCATGTGCCCTCTGCTCTGCTCCAGCCCACAGTAGGATGTCCCCTGAACACATTCTCCTGGAGAACATGTATTGACCCTTCCAGTTCCCCTACCCATTCTGTATTCCTCTTTGAATCCTGCTCCAGAGACAATTGTAACCATTGCTCAAATTCTGGTGCTTTTCCCTGACACAGAGATTTATCCAATTCCAAATGGTCAGCCCTAAACACCTCCACCCACCCACCCGAAATCGTTGCCTCCTCTTCGAGATTTGAGGCAGCCTCACTAATGACCTGAGTGTTCCCTAATGCCCACAAACCCTACTCTTTGGCTCCCAGAGCAGACTGCTGGGTTTATCACATTGTGGTGAGATCACATGGTTTATTGAGTAATGCTGACTGTATATCCTCTGAGCATTTTAAATGTAAACGACCAAAACCATCAATTTTTTTTTTTTTGAGTAGACTCAGGAACAGACAGTCACAGAGCTGACAATTGCCTTTGGAACAAAGAGACCATACAGAGAAAGTCCAGTGTTACTCATGGAACGGTTTGTAGCTCTCTTGGTTGCCATGAATGTTCTTGGGGTTGAACTTGCCCTGGCCTCTACCTGGCACCTGGTGGACAGCAGTCACCTTCCCTGAGAAGCTGGGCTTGAGAGGGACAGACCAGTCAGTCAGGACCACACATAAATGCCTTTATTGTTTAATTTTCAAGATTCTTTTTTTTTTTTTTTGGTCTTTTGCTTTTTTTGTTTCTAGACAGTGTTTCTTATATAGCTCTGGCTGTCCTGGAATTCACTGTGTAGACCAGGCTGCCCTCAGTGTAGACCAGGCTGCCCTCAAACTCAAAAAAGACCCACCTGCTTCTGCCTCCCAAGTGCTGGTATTAAAGGCATGTGCCACCATGATGGCAAGATTTTTATTCTTTACATGAACTCATACATTTTAATAGTTCTAAATTTGTAATACTGTTTGTAGTACAAGCAATTTAAACTTATCCCTGCCTAGCTTACAAACAAATGAGACTCAGACTATGGTTATTTTCTTTGGCTTTAACAATTACTTGGGCTAACCCCTAATCTGGTCTTCTAACTGCTGGCCTGGCTACCTCCCCAGTGGTGGACCCCAGGTACTTGTTGTTTCTCCTGGCCACGTGCTCTTGGTTCATCTTCTCTCACGGTGGCTTCCTTGCTCCTCCTCCTTCCTCCTCCCCCTGCTCTCTCCTCTTCTGACCAGGTCTCTCTAATCTCTCCAGTAAGTGTCTGTAGCCAATTTTATTTAACCAATAATTTTAAATTAAGGAACAACATTTGCACACCAAAATCTTGTAAATGTGAGAATTCACTTGTAGGCTTAAACTCCAGGTATAGAATTTAGCGTTACAGCATATAGCAATGGATCAAACCTCAACAACTGTTTTTGTGTATTTGATCATTTATATGAAGCTATTAAAGATTTGAACAAAATAGCATTGCTCAGTTACCCCAAAATTAACCGGGCGTCTTATATATTAACTTTTGCAACTCTGTCTAGAAATGAAGAGACCTTATCATTCCCATGGTCACAGAACAGTTTCTAGCATGGGCTTGCTGGTCCTCAGGAGACCAGTAAACCATAGCAGTAGCATCTTGAGAATTAAACAGCCTAACATACCTTCACCTCAAGAAACTGTGGGGTGAATGCCCACTTAAAGAAAACTAAAGACAAGCCAAGACTATTCATTAAATTTGGGGATCGTTTTATGCATTGATTTGTATCACGTCACAGATCATCCACTTGAATATTGTTTGAAACCTTCTGTCTGTCCAGAACTCTGATGTCAACATATGGACATGACTTCTCCAGTCTCATGACGACGCTTGCCTGACACTTGTTATCAGGTGTATGGGGCTCTGAGACAAGCAGAAACAAGGATGTCTGCTCTTGGAGGTAAGGGAGGTCTTAGGGAACCTCACAACAAAGTTCTCCCAGGCATGCAGTCTCACCGGAAGGGGAGGAGGTGGAAACACCGGCCAATAGTTGCATGGACAGAGGGCATGCATCCCCAGGGAACCCCCCAAACATGACATTTAGGTGAGCGAGGGTGAAGCCATGTCGGAAAGTCAGATAATGCTGAAGTGGGTAATGGCCTTGGAGCTGAAAGGTTTGGCACAACAGAGAGTATCAGGAGGTGAGATGCCTGTGGCTCACATCTACCTGAGCACACAGGCTCATAGTCACACACTGGGCAAACACTGGCCAGTGAGACAAGGAGTCTTCGGCTGTGCTGTTGCGAATGTAAAATAATCCCACGGCAAACTGGCTGATGTGATGGTTTTCTAACCTCATGCTAATGTGTACCTGTCATACGCCTCGCAGGAAGGGCACCCCTGACACACTTCAAATACGGTAGCTTCCCCCAGTTCTCCTTGAGCACGTAGTTCAGAGACTAATGTGCTTCTAATTGCCAGAGGCATCTTTGTTCTTTTGACGAGGGGCTTTCTCCAGCCCTTTGTGCCAGCATCTCAGTCAGCTTGACACGTCCTGTCAGCTCTGGGTTTGCCCTGATGGGCTTCTTTGGCACGCCTAGCCGCTGCTTTTTATCTGAAAGAGCGGGCTGCTAGAATTCAATAGATTATTTATTAAACAGCCAGTCCTGCCTTGAGAGATTTTTTTCTCCCTTTGAGTGTTTAATAACGATTCTTCTCTTGGATGCTCTCTGCATAAAAGAAGTTAAAGTACTGAAACACTTTAGCCATTTTAAAATAATACACTCTAGAATTCTTGATTTGAGATAAAGTAGACTTTTATTAACAAAGGGGGAAAAAAATCTCATTTTCTCAATGTTTTCCTCCTGGGAAGTCAAAACCAAGACTTGGAGGCCATGTTTGGGCCGTCGTCAACCCAGGTGACACTAACATAGAGTTCGCTGTCCTGCTTATGAAACCCAGAGGTGTATCTGTCTTCTGCCCCCCCACAAAAGCAAGAGAGACCACGGGAAGGGCTCCGTGTGAATAATATCTCTCTCCAGCATGCCTGGTGAGCGATTCTTGGGTCAATGAGCAGACATACAGAAGCGTTTCTCCGTGATGTTAACTGGCATGCTTTGAATGTGGGGACAACTCGAAGGCCTTGCAGGTGACATCAGGGCTAACGGCTCTACGGTGCTGGGTGTCACTCTTTGCTTTATTTGATAGGTGAGCACAGGGTTGAGTCACTTGCCCCAGGTTAAACAGCTTCAGCCCCCAAGTGACAGCATCACACACACACCACATCACACACAACACCACACATGCACCACACATATACACACCGCATACACACCACACACACACATACCACATCACATACAACACCAGACACATACCACATCACACACAACACCTCACATACACCACACATACACACACCACACATACATAACACCACACACACACACACACACACACACACACACACACTGCTCTGTCTTCAATGTACAAATTCCTAGCCAGTGACCGTCTTGCTCTAAAGTCTAAGACATACTTTCTAGTCTAAAGAGAATGTAGGTGGGGCTTGGTGATTAAGGATGTAGAGGTTCCTTCTGCTGGACTCTCTGACAGAAAGTGGGCCTTCTAAAGAGAACATGGGTGGTGTTTGGGTAATAAAGGATGTGGAGACTGAATAATGTCCTGACTGAACAGACAAGGTCACAGCCACACCAAGGACACCTTGGAAATGGCAAGGCCGTCTGCAGGTCGGCCCTGGTTTGAGGAAGGATATTGGCGGTGTGTGTAGGCGCATCCACCGAAGCTTCCAAAGCCAGGATGTTTCGAGTGTGGGATGATTTAGCAGAGACTGAACCCCACAGAGGCCTCCGACAGGGACCAGGGAACCCACCTCCTCCTCCCCTGTGTTTACCATGGACAGAGTTTCCTGGCTGCCAGGGGGGTCCATGCTAGGGTGGAGCCCACACATCCCAGATTTGCTGTACCTCTGTCTGTCATTTCTTATTCCCCTTCGTCCTAGTCAGGTCAATCTCAAAGCCATACTGACCTCTCAGCATAGTGGTTTGGGTTCCTAGCAGCAATGAACACCCCTGAAAACTGCCCCATGCTATAGAGCAATCAAAGCATTGATGCAGAGATGCCAGGGATAAAAGTCATGAAGGGTGGAGACTGTGAGGTCATTAGAGGTAGCCACTGGGGTCACCAGTACACGTCTATATTGGGTATGATCTATTGTAATCTGCCATAAAATTAGCCCTTTCTTGATGTAGTTGCAAGAAATTGTCCTGCTAACTCATAAAAGATGGAGAAAACCAGAAAGATATTTAGGAATAAGTCCCACTAGGAAATAACAGCTTGTTGGGAATTATGGCTTTTGTAAAAAAAAGAAAAGGAAAAAAAAAAACAAAACAAAAAAAACCAGAGTTAAGTCATTGTACTTTTTCAAGCCTTCTCCTTCCAAAAATAGAGCGCTTGCCTTTCTAAAGATAAGCACTTTCAATATCTGGATTAAAATGGATAAAACTTCTAATTATCGCAGTCAACATCTGAATGTGATTTGTTTTTAAAGAAGAAAAGGATTCTGTTTAGACAAAGTTACATTTTATAACTTTTGTGGAATACCTACCCACCTCCAGCTTCATTGATATGTAATTGATAAATATTGATTGTGTAGTGAGATAGTCTAGTTAGCTAAAACCTTTATCACACAGTAGCTGTGGTGTGTGTGTGTGTGTGTGTGTGGAGACACTCCTAGGTCAACTCTCCTAGCAAATTTCATGCCAATAGTAGGTTAAATAGAGTCTGAAATGTACCTCTCTTGGAGGACTTCCGCCACTGACCCAGCAAATAGAACAACCGTTCACACAGCAGTTAGCACATGGAGTAAGGAAAGGACCAGCATCTTGTTTAGCATCAAAAGAAGAAAGGAGACACTGAGGGTAAGGAAAGTCTACACCTCCACCCTCCCTGGACCCGGAGTACCTCTAGCAGGAGGTGGCTGGGAACCATGTCCAG
Source organism: Mastomys natalensis (assembly GCA_021653895.1). Taxonomy (NCBI): domain Eukaryota; kingdom Metazoa; phylum Chordata; class Mammalia; order Rodentia; family Muridae; genus Mastomys; species Mastomys natalensis. Next base: position 30,215 of record JAJTUV010000666.1, read on the forward strand.
ACCACCGCTGCCACAGTGAAGGCCAGTGTGGGGCAGGCTCCATGACCCTTCCTGCCAGGTCTGCGTTCAGTAACTGTGCTTCTCTCAGTAGGCTGGATGCCCCACTTGCTGCAGAATCAAGAGCAGAAAAGGGAAGCTCATGCAGGGTTGTCATGGAGCTCAGAGGCAGGCTTCTCCTGGGGCGATCCAGCACCCAGTAGAGCCTGAGGACCACACGCTCAGGCCAGATCTCAACAGGAGCCTCTGGGCCAGTTCTGTGTTAGTCAGAGTCCTGTGCTCTGCTCTCAGTTCTACGAGGTCTTTACTTCCCTCTTTACTTCCATCCCAACAGGCGTTAGGGGCTGAGAATGGCCGAAGGAAGACCCCAGACTCAAATAGTATGCAAAAGCAAAGAGTGTTTATTCTGCAGAAATTACCAGCATGCAGGGATCAACCATTTATCAAAATAGTGATGACATGAGGGGCTTGCAGGGCTAGGAGAATTTTCCAGAAGGGTTAGGTAACCTCTAATGATTGGTATGGGCAAAGCAGTGACATTAGTACAGTTCTGATTGGCTACTAAGTTAGTTTCATTTTATTTGGTAAGACCTTGAAGAATTTTGGAAACCAGTTCAGTTCCGGTCTTATCTCCTCCGTCCAGGTGTCCAGAGGACTGTCTCAGCTCTGGAGCCATCCTCCCTAGATCAGGGTGGGTCCTGGTCAATGACCCATTGTCAATGGCTTCCTCTGAGGAGCCCAGATTGCTTCCCAGGGTTTTCCGACCTCTCATAGAAGAAGTCTGGGGATACCCTAGCTTCTTCCTGAGACTCTGCAGCCCCTATAACTGAGCATTGGGCACTACCAAGTTCAGCATCAGGAAGCATCCTCTGGATGATGACTCAGTACTCGGGTCATACTCAGTACTCAGGGCCACACTCAGTATTGATGGACATGTGGTAGCTCTATGTTTAGGCTTTTGAGGAGTCTTCATGCTGTCTCCCACAGTGCCAGTGCAGTTTATATCCCACAACGTCGTCAAGGTCCTGGATCTCCACATTTTTCACCACTTAGTAGCTCAGCCTGTGGCAGTCGCTGTCCTCACAGGTGTAAGGTGATAATCCATTGTGGTTTTAAGCCCATTTTCATGAAGCTGTTGTCCTGTGTGTCTTCTTTTGAGAAACGTCAGTAGCTATTCAGTCGCTTTGCCCATTTGATAAAAGTTTTTTTTTCATTAATATATTTATTTATTCACTTTATATTCTGGTAGCATCCCATCCCTCCTCTCCTCCCAGTGCCACCCTTAAAAATCCCTCCCCCATTGTCCATTCCCCTTCACCTCAGAGAAGGGGAAGCCTCCCCACCCCGTGCTGCCATAGGTACCAACCCACCTGAGACATCAAGTCACAGCGGACTAAGCACATCCTCTCCCACTGAGGTCTGACCAGGTGGTCCAGCTAGGGAAAGGGATCCAAAGGTAAGCAACAGAGTCAGCCCCTGCTCCAAGTGGTAGGGGACCCACTGAAGACCAAGCTGCACATCTACTACAAATGTGGAGGGGGCCTAGGTCCCATGCCCTGCATGCTCTTTGGGTGGTGGTTTAGTCTCTGTGAGCCCCCATCGGGTCCAGGTTGGTTGACTCTATAAATCTTCTGTGTTGTCTCTGACATTCCAGCTCCTTCAATCCCATCCCTACTCTTCCAAAAGATTCCTCTGCCACATCCACTGCGGGATGAAGCCTCTCAGGAGACAGTTATGCTAGGTTCCTGTCTGCAACATAGAGCATAGTGTCAGCGGTTAGCTCTCTCCGTGGGATGGATCTCAAGTTGGGTCAGTCACTGGTTTGCTGCTCCCTCAGTCTCTAATGGCCACATGATAATTCGATCTATTAATGGGGTGATATGTGATGATTGGATCATGCATACATAGTGTCATGAGAAGATTAGAAAAATGACAACTCCCATCACCTTAAACAGTTATCGTCCTTTTCCCACTTTAAATCTATCACTTCAGGTTTCAGATATTGAGTAATAATTCCTGATAAACTTTGAATATCAACCTGTTACTAGATCAATCTCCAAATACAGCACGCTCTGCCTGTTAAAGTCCAGTTATTTTAATCTTTGCATCATCATGTATCGATTTTAGGTGACAAAAATAACACATCTCTTTCAGTCCTGTGTGTAGCCTACCTGCCTGCTTTTGCTTTGCTCTATTTAACAATTCTGTGTTGGTTTATTACACAAATAGAAGGCAGGTTAGACAGATCACTAGCTGATGTGTAAGATATCGGGGTTGTTTTTGTTGTTTTGAGACAGTGTCTGTCAGTGTTGGTCTTGCACTTGTTGTATAGCCTAGGCTAGCCTCAAACGGGCATAGTAAAATCAATCCTGTCTTCTGGGCTTGCACGCATGCGTGCACCCCCATTCCTGGCTACACGCACGTTCTGACCTTCATCACGTTCCTGCAGTTGCTTCTTAAAAGTATCACGCCTTCCCCTGCCTCAAGGCCTCTCCACCTCTGCCCTCTCTGGACTGTTATAATAACGTTAGGTATCCATAAACACTGGCGACCAGCACCTCTTATTCTTCCCGTTATAGTTTGCTTTTCTCTGTAGTGTTTCTGTAACTTTGGAAGATTCCATTTGCTTCTTCGCTCATCAGTGTCCCTTCACTGATGTTAGCTTCACTGGTTTAAAATGTGCTTGGAGCCGGCAGCGGTGGCACCAACCGCTGCAGTCAGCGCTCTGGAGTCTGAGGCGCCCTCTCTCCCGAGTTTGACACCCATCCTGTGCTGTCAAATCACCGAAAAAAAAAATGTGCTCGGCTTTTTAGTCCCCATGGTGTGGCAAGATTCGAGCTAGGCTGAAACACAGTGACCACTTGGTCAAACTTAACTAAATAGATTATAAATAAACACGTTGCAGAAGGAGAACCCCAACATTCGCACGTCCGCGAATGTATCATCTGCCGAGGGCATTCCTGGTGTCTTAAGAGGGAATGCCTACTGTATCCAGACTTCCAATATACATTTGTGGATCAGGTAGGTGAACCAGTGAGCGTCACGAAAACCACAGGGAAGCTTATTGGGTCTTCAAAGGCGGAAAAGAGGAAAGGAAGGGAGAGTTAGCAAGCACGGGTGTATCAGAGCTCGCTCACGTCTCACACGGGTTTGATGGCAATTCTGTGTAGTTTATTATATTAAAGCTACAACGTCAGATGCAATTTGCAATTCTGTTCAGAAGATAAGAATCAAATTGTGATGAATGTAGCTCATCTTAGCGCCTCGGGTCAAAGTCAGTTGGCAGGGTTTTTTTTGTTTTTGTTTTTTCACTTCAGCACTGGTCGCACTGATGAGGGAGTTTGACCATATGGTTCCTGAGTCTGGGTTATTCTAATCACATCTCCCAGCTGTAGATATATTGGATTCATATATAATCCAGCAACCATTTACTGAACATGGAAAATAAAATTACAGTTGCCATATCCGTCCCTTGTAGATCCAGGGACAAAACAGACACATCAGTCAAGTGTTGAACCAATTATCACCCAGGAGGGTGCAGGGAGGCAAAAGGTAAGGGGAGGTTTTAAGGAGGGCTAGACCTGATGTTGGAAGTGCCTGTTTATTGCAGAAACAGGAAATACTCAGAGTTATTCTCTGTGCTGCTCAGAGGCAGAGCTGAGCACAGAAGAGAACAGTGCCTGTTAATGAGGTGTATGCGGCCAGCCATTGGCAAACTCCAGATGCAGAAGTGAGGAGACGCAGTTGGTTGCTAACCAAAATTGGCTTCTGGTATTTCAGGGTACAGCTTGAACATGAAGGAGATTGTAGCAGCACTATAAGCTAAGCTTCGGAATTTGGAACCTGGACATGTTTAAATAAAGCATTTAAGTGTAGGACCAAGCCCAGGATCTGAAGTGAAGGTTCAAGAACAGGGAGAAGCCATGTTGGCAAGATCTTAAGCTTACCCAGCAAATGCCCATTTAGGAGAAAGATTTCTGACATTGGCCTAGGAAGATGGACGGCTAGAGTTTGTGGTTTGGTATTTGCTGTAACAGTTTCCGGGGATGCCAGCTGGTCCATGTTTAATGCAGGATGCCATTTCTTGTTTTGTTGAAGGCAAGCATGGGTGTGTGATTCTTACTGACCCATGAACACAAGGGAACATGACATATGACTGGCAGCAGGACTGTGGCCCATATTTATGGCATAAACGTGAGCCAGTGAGGTGACATGTGTTTTGGATGACACTCATCCTGGGAGCCTTTACCACGAGCTCTCCATTATATCTGTCTCCATGCATATGAATGGAATGGAGAAAATTCCATTCTCCCTGGCCAGGTATGTGCCTTAGCCTACCACAGAGAGTCCCGGGAGTCCAGCTGTTCCTTCTACAGTGCTCATCAGAATTACCAGGCTCTGGGCTTGCACGTGACCAAGCCTTACCACATATTAATAATGCTTCTGAATCTCTGGATATGGGCCTTATGCTCGCTCTGTCATAGATTCCCCCTGCCATTTTATACAACCCCGAATCTAAGAACCATTGGCTATGTGTATTACCTAAAATTAAAATGCAAGAGCAGACAGTGAGAAACTAGGAAGCTGTTGTTGGAAAGCCAGAGATTGGATCCTGTCTCTGTACCTCCTCAACCTGCAGCCTGTACTGCTTAGATCTGCCCAGTTCTACAGTTGTATTTCTCCTGTCTTCACTGGATGACAGCCACCCCACTGTGGCTACCTCACAACTCAGATTTCTCTGAAAACCGAACCGCGTTTGTGCGAATGAAAACATTGTTACAGACCGTGTGTGCTGGGAGGTGGGCTCAGTCCCTCGTGACATCGGATTGGACTGAGCTGAAATAATTCAACCGGAGCCTAGGAGAGCAGGCTTGGTCTTATCAATGCTAATTTCATTTGGCCCTTTTAATAAACAATTAGAAAATGTTTTAGGGATTACTCGAGTCTAGAGATGGCTTAATGTCTAAAGCCCATCAGGTTTAAGCTGCTGAGCAGGGAGAGCAGCATATCCTTGTTACTTCTTGAGGATGTGAATTTCTTGCAGAAGCCAGGAAGAAAGAAGTTGTTATTAGACACTCAGTAGAGGATGCACGGAGACTCCTCACCCCTCTCCTGCGCCTGGGAAGACAGGGCATTTCCTGAGTGCTCACTGGTGCCTGGTGTGGTGCTGAGCACGCTGATGGCAATCATCTCCTGAGAGAGGACTTTTCAGCTCTCTCTCCCATGCAGAGTGGAAGCGGAGAGCTACAGTGTTGCTTTGCCCAAGTGCCTCTTCTCATCAGTGAGGGGGCGGGTTGTGACCCAGGCTCCTTCCCACATCCAGTGCCCTTGCCTAGCACTCTGTATTAAGCAGATGTCATCGTCATCTCTGGCTCTTGGGTGTCAGGAATGAAAACATCCAGCATTCATCACTTTTGTTTTTAAATGATATTATTTCATTTTTATAGTTCTGTTATATGTAAAAAAAAAAAAAAAAAAAAAAAAACCAAACTCACAAATAGATAAAAATATCACTTCTACAACCAGAAAAACAGCCACACTGTGTGGGCTTCATCACCCCGAAATCTAGCCATTCTACCTAAGAGAGGCAGAAAATTGGAAAAAAAAAATCCAAGTCCTTTCCTATATGCCACCTTCTGAGTTCACGTTGAAAACCATCACAACCACCGCGCTGCAGAGACCGGTGATTGTAGCACAGCTGTGCTTAGACGCCAGCTGAAGGGGTGGAAAAAATAGCTTGGATCTTCCAGGTTTGCTAATGTCACTGGGATCTAGTTACAAATCTAAGGATGAGGACAGAGAAGCACATTCACCGCTGCCAAGTCTCTCTTGTAATTATGAGGCTTTTTAAAAACGGCCACGCTGTGCCTCTTAAAATGCCACCCTTGATTTGCTCATCACTATAACCCAAAATAATTCCTGGAGGGAGGCACGCCAGAGGAAACTGTCTACAGTCATTAGCACCCGCCCCCGCTCTATAGTTTACAATCTCAGGGTGCTGAGTCACGGTTCACTGTGCTGAGTCACAGTTGTGTACCTGAAGATCTGACTGACCAGCTGTGATGCTCTGTACCTAATGTGTATCTGGGGAAGGAGGCCAGGTTAGAATCCAGACTTCCCTCCTGCTAACCGCTACAGTGTAACTAATGAACGGTCACCCTGCCTCACCGTGGGTCTGATGGGCTTGGGGTTTGTAGCATCATCTTTCCATCAAATCTCAGTGTTTGAAGTCCAGCAGAGCAAAGCTGATTCACAGCCCAGGCTGCTGAGTGGAGAACAGTACATTGTCAGGGCAAATGAGTGGGTGTGGAGGCCTGACACAGACATTTGTCTTGGTGTTCTTTCTCCTCCCCTCTTCTTCCTCCCCCCCCCCCCACTTCTATCTAACCCTCTCTCCCTCCCTTATCCTAACTTTTCCAGCAAAGGAGAAAAGGCATGATGTGGGGAGAAGCGGGAGGGTAATATGGTAGAGACCAAACACAGCTGTAAAAATAAACAAGCCTCTCTGTCAGACCAAGTAATAAATGAAAAAGAATCTGGGTTCACCCTGTTACTTTGTAAAGAGGACACCACAGTCTGGTTCCTCCTTTCTGCATTAGGAGCTGTGTGCCTGGAGTAGAGCATGCTACAGGCATTCCCTCGGCTACCTTAGGAGGTCACAGGGCTCTAGAGTGAGGCCCCTGCCCTGGAAATCTGCATCTGTGACCTCTGACCGCTGTCCCTGGGTGGGTGACCATAAACCCTCCTGGTCGTGTGCTTCTAGTACCTCTAAGTGATGTCCCACGTCCCTGCACTGATGTCCCAAGTCATGCAACGGGACAAACTGGGTCTGTTATAAATTCAGTTCTCAGTTTCAACTGAACCCTCGGTGTGGACGGACCATAGAGAGAGAGAAGCAGGGGGTCAAGGAGTGGACTTTTCTATTTTCCAAGCTTCATGGCTTTACTCCTTCCAACCATACTTACACACCGGGGCTCCCCTTCTGAAAACAGTGTGAAGTTAGTGGCTTGTGTTCCACCTTCTGTCCTCTGCAAGCCCTGTCCCCTGGGGACCCTTGGCAGCAAGTGGCAAGTGAACACGGTCTGGTGTCTTCTACCTCACAAACTATTCTCCCTGAATGTTCTCCAGGTCATCTTGCTTCCCCTTTTTGGGGAGTGGGGGCTTGAGACAAAGTTTCTCTGTTTAGCTCTGGCTATCCTGGGACTCCAGACCAGGCTGGCTTCGAACTCAGAAGTCTGTCTACCTCTGCCTCCTGAGTGCTGGGATTAAAGGCACAGCACCACCATACAAGTGATAGCAGGTGACTTTTCTCTACCCATTACATTAAAGCATTAATATGTACTACAGAGTCTTCTGGTGCACAGTGTAACGCTGTGACACATGTATCCTGCACAGGTGAAGCCAGTGAGTTAACTCTGTCATTTCCTTCTCATCCTTCATGGTTGGAACCTTCAGTCTCTTCTCTCCCAGATCTGCCTCAGTGTGGTGCACTGTGATTTTTTTTTAATATATTTTTATTTAAATTTAAAAATATTTTATTATAAACTATATTAATAATTACAAACTATTTTATTATAAAATATTTTATTAATATGTATTATAAAACATTATCATAAATAATTTTAAAATTAAATAAAAATGTTTAATGCATTTTTAACATAACAGCATTATGCTATCGCCATCTCCGCTATGCCGTGGAGAACTTACCCCTTCTGCATTAGTGTGTTCTGGGCAGTGGTTTTTGTTGCGATAGCTAATACAAGCTGGACTTCAAGAGAATGCCTTTCAGTCCTTGTACGCCCACACATGGGCATCGATCGACCTAAGGTGCCCTTTCATTTCTGTTTAAGCAGCCTTTCTGTCCTGGTCACCGGTGTTAGCAAGCTCCACAAACCAGGTAACTCAGAGTCTGAAAGCTGCCAACATTCATGCGAGGTATATCATTTCCCGTTCTCCTCAGCGGCACACGCATGAATAGAAAATATTCATTTGGTCACTAGGAAAAGGTAACAGTTAAAGAATAGGGAAGAAAACCTAATTTCAGAGTGCATCATGGTTCCTCCAGGTTGGCCTCAAAAGAGCCAAGGGATAGAATTCTTTAAAACTGTTCCTCAGCAAGTCAGGGGAACCAGCCTCTGTCCCTTTTCTCAGGTCTGTGACAAAAACTTGATAGCCTATTTCATTAATATCGCTTTAATGAAGACAGAATTATGGAAAAAATGAAAAGACAATCCAGGTCCCAAAGCCACCTGCTTCTGATTGCCTGGGGCAGTCGTTAGACAGGTGGCACCTGTTCTTTGTCTGTGTCTCCCACCTTCAGGATGGTGGAGATTAGCGTCCTGCCAAAGCCCGTGTTCTCGACAGTACCCGTGTTGTGTGCTCAGCCCCCTCCACACACCTGAAACCGGAAGCCAGGGCATGTGCAGATGATAGATGTGAACAATTTACTCCGCACCCCGCTGTGCACTGGGAACTTGCTTTCTGCAGCTGTCAGCTTCAAAGGCAGAAGGAATGGCTTCATAACACTTGTCCGGTCGCTAATAGTCATAATAAATCTAGATTTCTTTTTACACTGACCTCTGTCACAGAGCACTTCCTAAGCATGAGGAGAAATATAAACTTCCTACAAAGATTTCTTTATACAGTCAAGAACCATCTCCTGTGAAGCAGTTGATACTTGCTATTTTAACAGTCTCACAGACATCTTAGACAGCAGTTATGGCTGTAGCATCCAACTGTAATCAAAGGCAGATTGGCGTGGTTGGAATCAGTTACTTCAAACGCTCCTGATCTCTGGTTTGCATGGCTGTGGAGCACAGTGGAGACATTCACAGCCCAGCGCTGTGTGAGCTTCCTTCTCTTTTTGAGGCAGAGCAGAGCAGAACAGCTAAATGTAGTCCTTAAGCAGAAAAGCTGGTTGCTTGACCTCTAGCCTTGGCGCTAGGAGCACATCCCCAAAGATGCACCTTCATTACACTTTCAAGCCCTCTCTCTTTGAGCCCAAGGACTCACTTTGTGGAGTTCTGTCTTTGTTTTTCTCTTGCTGTGTTGGTTATTCTACTCTGAGGCTTGCATAATGTGACTGCCTTCGATCTTTTGCTTGGGGCTTTTCACTAACTACATTTTGGGCAAACCTGTGCAGAGCAGTTCAGATTAGTAAATCAACTGTGGATCCTTCTCTTCTGGAATTCCCACTCTCTGCTGTCAGAGGCTCTGAAAACTTCTGGTTCTTGCTTAACTCAACCCTTCTGAAACATTTAGAGATATTGATTCTTCTTGTCCTGGGAAATAATTATTACTAGTCTGTGAAACTTGGGTTCTGAGGTGGGGAACATTTGAAAAGGCTATTTTAGAGTGTGTCCAAGCTTGCATTAACTACATCCAGGTTTTTTGCTTTGTTTATTTGTTTTGTGACAGGGTCTTGCTTGTAACCCTGGCTGAACTGGTACTTACTATGTTGACCACACACTGTCGTGCTTTGATGAGGTTTTCTTATCTGTAGAACAAACACATTAGACTGGGCATTTTTTGGGAAACATATTAGTACTCCCTAAAAAATCCAAACATGTAAATTATGTAAACTGTGACACTGGAGGATACTCCAAGGTGACCAAGTTCATAGAACAGCATCATTTTCCTTGGCACACACAGGGTCTGCCTTCTTCAGAATTCCAGGATTTTTGGAAGGTAGAATTCTGTTAATTGAAAGATGGGTGACTAGAATTCTGTGGAGAATTGTTGTCTTCTCACATTTGCATTCTAACCCCTCAGTTCCCAGGGTAGCAATGATAGGTCACATGATCTCCCTCAGCTCACCTCTGCCGTGTCACTAAGTGATGGTTAGAGAAGCTAGGCATCTCTTTTGATACTGAGATGTCACTGAAAACCTAAGCTGCCAACTTCAGGACATAACCAGTTTATCAAGGGAGCATGCTGAGCCCAACGGAAGAAAGCGAGGGGCATCTGGTTTGTTGCCTTCTGCTGTCTGTATTATTTCGATGCATATATCCTACAGACTGTTTGGTGACCCCTGCGCCAGTCAAGGATGAAGAGCAGTGGGACAGGGATTCAGACAGGCACAGCGCTACTCTCTGAAATACACAGGGAAGGAAGTGTTTGGACCATCCATCCCTCTGTCCATTCAAAGTTTGCCGGGAGCCTGGCCGGGCATGGTGGGAAGAGAAGGTGATCTTCTTTCTTCTCCTCCGGTCCGGTTCTTCTTGAGGCAGCCCAGGGGGATGGGAAGAGCGTAGGCAAGGGGTAGTCCTAGGGTTAGGCTACTGTAGCTGGCCTGCCCTCTGGTATCCTCCAGAAACTGCACTTAACACCTCAGCCAGGGACAGTAGAGGATTACGCAAATGGCCTTTGGACTCTCTGCAGGCGCTGCCAGGCTCTAACTTAGGCCTGTTAGTTTGAGGTCGCAGGAAGAAAAAGACACTTAAAGAAGTTATCACAGTTTATTACTAAGTGTGAAAAGTTTCCTATGAAAGCTATCTAAGAGAAAAAGAGGAAAGGTCCTAAAATGGAGAGATTCTAAGCAGGGAAGACAGAAGAGGGAGAGAAGAGAGGAGCAGAGAGAAGAGTAGAGAAGAGAAGAGAGGAGGAAAAAGCGAGCCGCTAACGAAAGTCCCTTTGTCTTATACATCATTCAGAGTACATGATCACATGTTACAAAGTTCATCACAAGTTCACACCAAAATTCAAATCATAAATTGAAATAGAAGTTTACAACAGAAAATGTTTACATGCATATCCATTAGGAGTAATTATCTGACTAAACATCCATCACCTTTCTAGCTCCACAGGATCACTGAAGGTTTAAAACTATAACTTAAAAAATTAGTGAAGTTTTGCATAGATAAACCCAGGCAATATTTTCTCTTCTGTCCTAGCACCTATTATAAATCGTAAGTTCCCTTTTAGTGACCCTTGGTTAATTGTTTTACAACCACATTGGAATGTGCTCTGAGCAGGAGAAAGTCTGGTTTCTGTCTCAAGGCTGTTAATTGATGACACTTGGGAGACTGGCAGAGTTCTCATAGCAGTATTGATTGTCAGAAAGGGACTTAATACCAGTCCCACTATAAAAGAGCTAAATAATCATTGATATAATTTTAGGAATTCTTATAGGATCATCATTAAGATTTAAGAAGTCATCTATTTGTCTTTATAGCATCACTACGAGACAGTACATCTTCGTGGGTCTGCAGAGATCTGCTCCAAAGGGGTGTGCTATTGCTAGTGATTGTTACATATGCTTAATAATAATAATAATAATAATAATAGGAAAAGCATATTAATAGCAGGGATTTTTCCTGAAAAATGTCCAGCCATAGCCTTGCTGATGGGGCGCACTTGTCGCAGATTATAATCCAAGACAAGCATTTCAGGATGATCACCTGCTAATTATTACCTTCTCCCATTATGGCTCCCAACAATGGTTGTAGATGGCAGAGTAGGTGCTGGTACCAGGAACACAGAGGTTGGTGCAAACCAGTATGGCTCCGTCTCTTGCAGCACTGATAGCACAGGGGAGGAAACTGACAGGAGTCACAAAACCATGGTGCAACTTTGACTTCCAAGTAAGAAGGGAGTTTGTCTCTATGGCAATGGGCATCCAATGAGTCACCCTAGAGCAACAGGTCAGGGAAGGAGTCTCTGAAGAGGTGATAGGTGAGGTCGGATGAGAAGGAAGTGGGCACAGGGAAGAATCGAGAAAAGGTTCAGGGAGGGATGTCATAGGCCCCGTGCTGTGATTCCTCACATGAACTCAGCACCTCCAGATCAGACACGATTGGTGGAGGAAGGGGGATCAGTGGAGTAACCCAGGTCCTTGGAGCCCCAGGGTGGACTCTGTCCCTGAAGCAAGATGTCAAATGGGTGTCCAGCTCAGAGTTCTCTAGGATCTGTCAGTCTGCTGTGGGGAACAGTTGCCCGAGATGACTGAAAGCAGGTACTTTCCACTTGTCTGGTGGGAGCTGGCCAGGGCCAAGGGCTGGAGGACATTTGCACCCGAAACCATCAGCCCTGATGGATATGTGGGGAGCAGTAGAGGAAGGTATCAGAGCTGGCTTCTAAAGTGATGTAGAAGCACCGTCTCTTACGAAAAGGTTTGTCATAACCCAATGGATGGAACAGTTACCAATGCCAAAGCAGGTGATTCTCCAGTTCCTCCCAGTCTCTCCGCCTGCATCCAGGCCTCCTGCGTCCAACTTCAGTGTCCAGTCTGAGACTCCTCACAGCGTAGTCAGTGACCTTTCCCAGACACTGACTGTGGAGACCTTTGGTGCTTAGCTTCTTCACAGGCATACCCAAAGGCAAGGTTCCCTCGGCCCCACCCCTAACCCACCCCACACAGCCCCTAGCTCATGGCTGGTGTCTCCATTCCCAGCCAAGCTGTGTGTGGCTTCCCTGAGGGAAAAGCGAAGGCTGAGACCTCTTTGAGATTCCACCTGGGCTCTGCCCTTTACCCTTTGCCCTTTGCCCGCTTTCCCATGCTCACAACTCTCACTGGTCCTCCAGAAAGCCCCACCCAAAAACATTTGTTCTCCAATCCTCATGGCAGAATCTCTGTCAGGGAAGATGAGATCACAAAGATTATGAAGCTAAGAAGACCTGAAACACAGGCAGGCTGGAGACCAACGAGGAGCTCCCGTCTGAACCTGAAGGACCGAGAAGCAGGAGATCCATGCTGTGAGTTCTATGTCAAAGGTCAGGGGTCTGGAGATCCAAAAAGATCCTGAGTTCCAAGGCTGAAAAGGACCAATAATGAGAGAGATCCCAGTTCAGGCAGGCAGGCAGGATGAACTCCCTTCCCCCAGCTTCTGACCTACGTGCACTGCCTCACCCACCAACTCCAGCCAGAAGCACCCTACACACCCACCCAGAGTCGTGTGTCTCTATGGATGGGCATTCTGTGGCCTGGTAAAGTTACACCTTAAGTTAGCAGCCATGCACAGAAATAGATTTCCTCCTAATTTTATTTATCTTTTAACAGAGAAGTTCTTGTCTGGCAGAATATTGTTAATTCATTTTTTTTTTTTATTTCAATGAATACTGAATGGCTGCTGAGGTTGGAAGATGGCTTGTCCCCATGGAGACCATGATGAAACCTGATCTTCTGTGTGGCATTGTTAGAAGCAGGGCCCCGGGCAGGTGGGAGGCTGGTACTGCCATTACCAATAGATTAATGTTTTTTCAAAGACATTAAAAATATTGTGTGTGTGTGTGTGTGTGTGTGTGTGTGTGTGTGTGAAGTTTGTGTATATGCATGTGTATTGCATACATATTTGTATAAGTGCGTGAATATGTAAGTACTTGTTTAAGTGTGCACGTGTGTGTGCATGCCTGTGTGAGTGTATGGGTGTGTACACGTATGCATATGCATGTGGGGACAGCCCACAAATGCTAGAACCCTGGAAGCCACTGCACGCACAGACTGCAGGCGGCTCAACAGGTTGGAGACTGTCCTTTCCAGGGAGTTCAGTTGGCCTAAGTCCCCTCTAGGTACCTTGTCCAGTTTCTGTTACTCTCAGGCAGCTTGGCTAGCCTCTGCTCCTGCTAGGTGACTGGTCTCAGAGTCTTCTTTGCAGCTTGGCTTGTCTGAGAGTTAATCTCAACAGTCTTTACTATTTGGTCTTGGGGGTGGGGCTAGAAAATCTGATCAGCTTCAGGATTTCCTGAAGTGATTTTGAATTGTTTACTTTCTGTCTTAAGGGATTTCCTGCAGGAATGTTTCAGACTGGAAGGAAATAGCTACACAACAAACACATATAAAAAAGGAAAGGAAAGGAAAGGAAAGGAAAGGAAAGGAAAGGAAAGGAAAGGAAAGGAAAGGAAAGGAAAGGAAAGGAAAGGAAAGGAAAGGAAAGGAAAAAGGAAAAACTGGGAAAGTTGTCAGGGTAGCCAGAGAGGAGGCTGGGAAAATCCTAAAGGTACATCAAGGGTGTTCTCATCCTCCAGGCAGAAGAACAAATCACACAGATTTCACAACCTATGGTATGCACAGTAGACATTACTAGGCGATTACTAGGATATTTACTTCTCAATCAGTGTACAAAGCAGACATTGCTAGTCAGTCGCTGGAATATTTACTGCTGAGTCCAGTAGTATCAAACTGGAAATCTGTCTATGCCCTAGAGCCTGCATTTGAGAAGATGCTTTTTTCTTGTTCCTTCTGCATATGATAAGAAACAGTTACTGCTTCCCAGGCAATGTGTACATATGAAAAACTATTTCAGAGGAATCTCAATGAGCAGAGGACTGATTCTAGAAAAGTAACAGCTAAGGAATAGAGAATCTTCTAGTGTCCTTTGTTGCTGTGTTAAAACTTTGACCAATAGCAGCTAAAGGGAGGAGAGGACTTATTTGGCTCACACTTCCTGGTCACAGCCTATCATTGAGGGAAGTCAGAGCAAGAAATGAAACAGGAAACATGGAAGGAATGGCCTGCTGGCTTACTCTCTCTTTTCGGGCTCAAGCTTAGTTAGCTTCCTTACACAATCCAGGAAGACCTGAGTAGGGAATGGCACCACCCATAGTGGACAGGGCCCACCAAACCAACATCGATTAATACTCAGAACAGTTCCTCACAGACATGCCCGCAAGAGCAACATGATAGATACAGTTACTCAGTTGAGACTCTTTCTTCAAGTGACGACTCTAGACTGTGTCAGGTTGACAGCTGCTGCTAACCTGGAGAGAGAGCAATTGCCTGGAGATGCGGGAATGCCAGCTAGGAATGGTTTCTACTGATTACGTTGTTTAATTATGGAGTGGCTATGGTAAAAACTCATGCATATGTAAATGATATTTTCTTCAGGCTTCCTAACATCAGCAGCGACACAGGTTTGCATTACCCTGCCTTATAGCTAAGGAAGCTGGCTCTGTGGAGGCTGAGTAGCGTGGTCTCTGTGAGATGGGTGCTAAGCAGCTGAGCTGGCCCTCCATCTTGCAAGCCTGGCCGGTGTATGCCCCTTGGTCCTCCCTCTTGGGGCTTCCTTTATTAACTTCCTCTTTCTCTGTGTTCCAGACACACTAACTAGTCTTTCTTCCATCATGCACTCCCTTAAGTAAAGGCCTGGCTCTGAACACACAGGGCTACTGGGAGGCAGTGGAAGTGTTAGAAGATGGGGTTGGGTCACTAAAGTCATATTTCTCTGTCAGTGCCTCCTCTGGAATGCACTGTCTAGCCACAGGCCAACCATGGAGGGAAACATTTGAAACTGTAAGCTAACCCAAGCCTCTCCCTTTTTATAAGTGGTCTGTCTCAGGTATTTAGTCATAATGGTTGGACCTTGGCCCACTTTTGTCATGATTTGATTAAGGTCTTCCCTGAGGTCATGAGAAGGGTGACTATTGATGCTTTCTCTGGCCACTGTAGCCCAAGAACTTGAGAACTGACTCGGGACCACCATATATACTAGTTAACTAATTAGTTAATTAATTGGTTAGTTAATTGGTTAATTAATTGGTTAAACTCTGCTGCTCTCATGCCATGGCTGACCAGTGTATCGCCTGCACTGTGGTTATGGAGTTGTCAGTCAAGAACAGAGAGCAAGGCGATGGGCAAACCATGGATGACAACTACAATCATCTGGAAGCTTCTAGAACCAACTGATAAACACAGGTAAGGTGCCGCTACCTTCGGGGGTTAAAAGATGACCTTCCTGGCTTGTTGCAGAATAATTTGATCCCAGTGGATCTCCTTAGGAAACCATCAAACAAATGAAACCACCATCAATTCATCAAATTAAAATGAAGATAGGGTAAGCCAGGAAGCAATTCTTAAACATAAGTCACAAAGCCATGTTTGATAGTTCAGAAGTAAGGTGGGACCGTCAAGGAACAGGAGCGTTGCTTCCCAGGAAACTCACAGAATCCTTTCCATGCCGCTGTAATGCGAACACCAGCAATGCTTTACGTAAAGGGTGAACACGTGAGCGTTTCTGTGTGGCCGTACACATTGTGTTCTGATTTAGATGTGCAAACCGCAAATTGAAAACACTCTACGTCAGCCCAGGGAGCGCCGTCGCCGGGTGTTTCTGCACGGCAGAGTACTTATTCGGGAAACCAGTTTCACTCAGCCGTAAGTGCACCAAGCGTGCTGTTCTTAAAGAAATATTTTGGGGATAGCATTGGCTCAGTAGTTATAGGTTATGCATACCACACACATTAGATGCACGCACACATACAATTTCCTTTCTTTTCCTATGCTTTGGTGTGTGTCGTGTGTCACAGGCCTGTGTGAGCACATGAACACCCACTCAAGTGCACGTAGAAGGAACGTGGTAATCTGAAGTGACAGAGTTAGATGTACTCAGTGCAAACATTTCACTGACCCAGATCTGCTAAAATCAAAGACAACTTTCCGTAAGTGGACTGTACCAGCCTCAATCTTAGTCTCTTTGGGGTAACTTTACCAATTCTGAAGTGTCTAGTGTTAACTTCGTATCTTTAGTTGGTTGATCTGGAGTCGGGTAAGAATAATCAGTCTAAACAACTGGCTGTTGGGAGAAGTCTCTCACAGCAGTGAAGATGGGCTCCTTGCTCACACAATATATAGGAATAAAAACCAAAATGGATTATAGGTCTAAATAGTAGGGTAAAAAATGATCAGACAATTAGAAGAGGATATGAGAAAATAATCGTGACCTGAGGTTAGGCAACGTCTTCATCAATATGCCGCCAAGACGTGCGGAGATGTAAGGAGCCAAAAGACTCATTTATCTGAATTGTCCAGTGCAGGCAAGTCTGCAGGGGTGGAAAGCAGATTAGATGTTGCCTCAGGCAGCGGGGAGGAGTTGAGGAAGCCTGGAAATGATCACCAATGGGTCCGAGCTTTCGTTCCCAGTAGATGAAGTGTTCTCACGTCGATGACGGTGATGCTTGCATGACTGGATATAATCGAAGCCATGAATCACACACACTAAATGTGTGAACTGAGCGGGATGGAGATTATGCCGCAACCTGACTGTTTTAAAGTAGAAAACCGTTGCTGTGTGTATTTACACATGTATTTCTGGGCCGATCAGAAGCATCTCTGTGCATACATTTAGCACAGCGCGAGAGTAATGAAGGAAGATTTATTCTTCTGTTTCCTTCTAGCCACTAGCATATTTGAGATATTTTCATGAGCTCCCATAGAAGGAACTTTATCTTTTATAGGACAATACTAAATTTTCTAAAAGGATATGCCATAATTCATCTAGCCATT
The DNA here is from genome assembly GCA_021653895.1 of Mastomys natalensis. NCBI lineage: Eukaryota > Metazoa > Chordata > Mammalia > Rodentia > Muridae > Mastomys > Mastomys natalensis. Next base: position 47,427 of record JAJTUV010000666.1, read on the forward strand.
TCCTCGTCATTGGCTATTTAGGCTGTTTTGATGTTTTTCCTTTATAACAGAATACATCCTTATAGCCATCATTAGAAATACATTTGAGCTCACGGGTGTAGACTGAATTCTCGCCAACGAAGCTGCCCAGTGGAAGGTTCTGTGCATTGCTCATTAAGTAAATGTTGTCCAGCCCCAAAACAGCTTGAAGGGGCTCTAGTTCAGTGTCTCACCTTGTGGCTAATAGCTAACAGCAGCTGTTTGCAGGACGCTCAGCACCTAGTGAAGTAGAAAGCACGGTTGCCTTTCATTTCTAATATAGGATACACTTTTGGTTTGATGTGAGAGTACACAGCATTTGACATTGCACAGCGGTGGCTTTTTATTTCTTAATCGTATTTGAGTTGTCTCACCTTGCTGTGATTTGATTGTGTCTTAAAAGGAGGAGTTGGCCTACCTCACCCCTATTTCAATCTTCCCTTCTTCTTTCCTTCCTCTCCTCCCTCCTCCTTCCCCCTCATTCTCTCACCTTCTCCCATGGAGGACAGAGCCAAACCCTCAGCAGAAGGTGGTCCCTCAATGCTTGCATTTTCAGCCTTCAGAAGTCTGAGAAATTAACCTTTCAGAAGTTCCCTGGGCTTCTGTGTGCTCTCGCTGAAGCTCGTGACGGACTGAGACCTAACACTCTGTCGCTGAGGCCGAGAGAAGGAAAGGTCACATCAGCACAAAGTCTTATGCGCTTACAGATTTTATTGCCCACATCACAAGTGAGGACACTGTGCTGTGGAGAGCACGCAGTGGCGTTGCCTTTGTGGTGATGGATATCAACCTGCTGTCCTCTCACCCATTCACGGATTTGGCAAAACTTCCCCACACAATACAATGTTTTAAGCTGTAGCCCTCACAGTGTTCACCAGAGGTGTAAACTGACGTCGTTTCTCTTAGCATCTGAATGCTGACATGTAGCAGTGGGTTCTAGGGGGACTTGCATAGAGCCCTGAATTTGACCCCTCGCATTGCATAAACCAAACATAGTGGTGCACACCCAAAGTCCCAGCACTCCAGAGGTACAAGCGGGAGGGCCCAGCACTCAAGCATGTTTGGGGCTAGCCTGGGCTATGTGAGACCCGATCTTAAAACAACAGCAGCAACAAAACAGGAAAATTTATGTGGATTTCGATGCCCCTGGTTACCATCACAGTTTTGTTGCTTTTACTTGGAACATATTATTGTGTAGTCTGGTACTTGGTTTCCTTTAGAAGACAAGATAATCCTTTCAAAACTAACTTTGGAAGGATGAATATTTAACTGAAGAATGCAGTCAGCATGATGGTGACTCACGTCAGGGATGGATGGGAATACTCTGCAAATGTTCTCCCTGCGCTGGGTTTTGGGAGAGGAGCTAGAAGGCAAAAGCACGGCTTATAACTTGCTAATGGATTTTTAATTAATTTTTTAGTATATGTACAAAGATGGATTTGATTTCTTTTCAAGGAAGCAATCATACCCACGGTCAAGCCTGTGCTAGATGAACACTGTGCCACTGAGCTACCCCCCCCCCAGTCCTAACACGATGGGTTACTTTATTAGAGATTCATATATTTATGCTGTGTGGTTTTTCGCCCCAACCCTGCCCCACCACCTCCTTTGTTCCCAACTTTTTTCCTGCTGACTAAAAAAAGCTTTTTTCCCCTTTATTACCCAAATTAGCACACACACACACAGACACCACACACACTCACACGCGCACACACACACACACACACACACACACACATGAGACATCTATGTAACTCTGTTACATGTTCTCACTAGAATTGAAAAGAAAGCAGTAAGATTATGGGAGAGAGTTAAATTCAGAATATTGATTTGCAAAGGAATGCGTTCTCTGTTGTCCATATACTTTCTCCTGGCTAAGGTCATCCTGTGAGCCCCGTGTGGGCTGGCTCTGGCAGCGTGGGCCACTATCTCTGAGAAAGGGCCTTCTTCTCTTACCAGAGGAACTGTCTTAGTCAGGGCTGCTATTGGTGTGATGGCACCCATGGCCAAAAGCAACTCGGGGAGGAAAGGGTTTATTTGGCTCACACTTCCACATCGATGTTCACTGTCAGAGGGAGTCAGGACAGGAACTCAGGGCTGGAACCTGGAGGCAGGAACTGATGCAGAGGCTATGAAGGGGTGATGCTTACTGGCTTGCTCCCCATGGCCTGCTTAGCCTGCTTTCTTATAGAACCCAGGACCACCAGCCCAGGGATGGCACCACCCACAATGGGCAGGGCCCTCCCCCATCAATCACTAGATAAGAAAATGCTCTACAGACCTGCCTGCACCCAAATCCTAGGGAAGCATTGTCTTAATTGAGCTTCCCTCCTTTCATAGGGTTCTAATTGGTGTCGTGTTGACATAAAGGCTACGCCTCACAGGAACCAGGAAAAGGAGCACAGAGCTAGGCAGGCCCCTCCAGAACTTTGTCTGTGGTGGCTCAAGGAGGAAAGACAGAGGGAAACCCTGTCTCTTTGGCTAGAGGGATGGGAAAGGTGGTCTGGGTGGACTGTAGTTTGGCATCCACCACTGAGCACACGCAGATGTTCTGAGCTCTTGTCGGAGCTGTGCTCATGTCGGAATAATAATAAGGGCCATAGCAACTCGTTTGACAAATGAGCCACAATCAAACAACAAGGATCTGAGAACTGGGAAAGGTCAATTTAAAGCACCCTCATGTCCCAGAATGACCTGCCTGCTAAAGGATGGGCAGGACAGAGTCATAGCAGCTAATTAAAAGCTTTTGAATCCTGAAGAGACTGCTCACAGGGATGGAGAACCAAGGTGAGGTAACGTGCCTCTAAAAGGACAAAAACCCAACACCCTCTGCATTCTCTTAAGAATGCGACAGAAATCAGGATCCACAGAGCATATATGTCAATGCATTTAGTTCACAGTTCTAAACTATACAAAACAACAGGAGCCAGAAATATGCAATCAACTCTCAGGATCCAAGAGTCACTCTCCACACATACCTGTTGTAAGTCTCCTAAGTAGCCTCGGCCCACAACAGAAAGCTGCTTCTCCGCTCAAGGCTGAGAGCAGTGCTAATTTATGGGTACAACAACAAACCTTTAGAAAGCAATTTTACGGGCACTATGTGGGTATTTAGTGAAACAGTAGCAGTGGTTTCCGGCTGGGGCTGTGACCTCCAGACACAAAAGCTTTTATCAAGTTTACAGTGCCTGGCGTGGATCCCCTCCTCCGGAGTGGGTCTCAAACCCAACCAGAAAGCAATCTCTTACTCCTGCTGTCTTCTGGATAGGCTGCAGGCATGGATGCCGCAGACCCGGATGTCGCAGACACGGATGCCACACGCATGAACTCACAGTATCTGGGTCTACTTACACAAGTCTTGCTCAAAATTTGGCCTGTCATTTTTCATAGATAAGTAGGGTCTCCTGGGAATGAGGATCCTCTTTTCCATGAGGCGCTATTGGTAGTCAATGGATGCTGAGGAAGGGAGAAGCAATTTCACCAGTGGGTGTGGCCGCTCCAATTAGCCCCCCCCCTCTCATGAAAGTAAAAGTCAGTCTAGTTGTGAACGGATGAGATCTGATAAGCTAGGCTAGGACAAGAGAAGACAGAGGTGACTGCCTGGAAATACATTTTATACATGTATGAAGTGGTCTAAACAGAAAGATTAACTTTGGGGGTAGGGGGTTCAAGACAAGATTTTTTTCTGTGTAGCCCCGGCTGTCCCGGAACTTGCTCGTAGACCAGGCTGGCCTCAAATTCAGAGATCTACCTGCCTCTGCCTCCTGAGTACTGAGATAAAGGCATGCACCGTCTCAGGCTGGCCGAAGATTTAACTTATAAAAACTAAAAACCGATGAAATATTAACGAAGACAAAATGTTTCCTTCAGGAAAGTGCGTAAAGCAGAGACCCTCTCCAACAAAGGAAGAGGCAAGGAGTTGGTCTCTACTCGTGATGGGTAATCGCAACTGTCAACCTGATGGGGTCTTGAGCACCCCTGGGAGACGCACTGCGTATGCCTGTTGGGGACGTGCTGGTTACTTTGAAGTCATTTGGGAAGAGGGACTCTCAGTGGAGAAAATCCCTCCGAGACTGGCAAACGGTCAAGTCTGTCAGACATTTTCCTGATTGATGATTGATGTGGGAGGGCCCAGCCCACTGTGGGTGGTGCCGACCCTGAGCAGGTGGTCCTGGGACTCCTAAGAACACAAACCAAGACAGGGGATTACCTTGATAGGGCTAATTGATGTGCGAAGACCCAGCCACGGTAGGATTCCAGACTGAACAAAACAGAGAAGAGAGCTTGGCAGAAGCCCTCATTGTTCCTTCTAAACAAACAAACAAACAAACAAACATGATGCTGCTGCTGATATGAGAACATGTGTGCATGCATATGTGTGTGTGTTTATGTATTTGTGCCTGTATGTGTGTCCCTGTAAGTATGGAGGAGGTCAGAGGACAACTTGCAGAAGCTGGTTTTCTCCTTCTAGTGTATGAGACATGAAGGTTAAGCTCAGGTCATCAGGCTTGGGGCCAGTACCTTTACCCACAGAGCCATCTTGTTGGCCTTATTTTCTGCTTCTGTTCCAGGCTCCTGTGTCTTTAACGACTGAAGTGGGAGGCCCTGTGTCTTCTTCACCATCTCTGTCTGAGAGCGAAACTCTCTGTTGTTGTCAGTGGGTTTTGTCACAGCAATAGGAAAGTGACTAGAATCCCTCCTCCCTCCCTTTCTCCCTCCCTTTCTCCTCCCTCCCTCCCTCCCTCCCTCCCTCCCTCCCTCCCTCCCTCCTTCCATCCCTCCCTTCCTCCTTTCTTTCTATAAAAAAGGCCAGTAGAACTGTGGTGTCCTGCGTGGCTCAGTGGTAGGGTGCTTGACTAGCATGCGTGGAGTCCTGAGTTCAATCCCTATTACTGCAAAATAAACATGTAAATAAAGTAAAAAAAAAAAAAAAAAAAAAAAGCCGAGCAGTGGTGGCGCACGCCTTTAATCCCAGCACTTGGGAGGCAGAGGCAGGCGGATTTCTGAGTTCGAGGCCAGCCTGGTCTACAGAGTGAGTTCCAGGACAGCCAGGGCTACACAGAGAAACCCTGTCTCAAAAATAAAAAAAAAGGGTAATAAAATATTTATTTTAAATGACACCAAAAGGAAGCATGGAAATCCAGGAATGAAATGATAGTTGCAATAAATGTCCGACTAATTGTTTTTTTGGTTTATTTTTGTTTGTTTGTTTTTTAATTCTTTAAAATAAAGAATAAGACTGAAGAATAGAAAGTATCAATACAACTTTGTTTGGCAGAGTTTTATAGATCATAACTAAAACATACGAGAAGAGGCTGGAGGAAGATACAAGATGGAAAGACTTCTAAACTTGTGTTTGCAATGCCAAATATCATCCCTGAGTTGTCAAAGTTGCTAAGAATATTTAATCCCAGCCGGCCAGCCGTGGCGTACCGCTGCAGTTGCTGGGCTCTGGAGTCCGAGGCGGCTGTCTGTCTCTCCTGACCAAGTTCGAATCCCACCTATGCTTGCTCACAAGGGAAAAAAAATTTAATCCCTGGAGAAAACACGGAAAATAAAACAGTGGAAGAGACCCAGTGGAAAGACAAGAGGAAATTAACACAACACAAACACATCCCAGTAATCAGAAGCCAGCAAACAAACACATGATACATAATGGAGTGAAAGAATGTGCCAGATGAACTTACATGAATGATTATGTAAAATTATGCAAACGTACACTCTGAATTGTTGGGGTTCCAGTGTGAAACACCCACAGTCATGTGTGCTCAAGTTTGCAGTTCAGTTCATGGCACCCTCTGAGAAGCTGGAGGGACTTTAGGGAGTTGATCTGGGTGGAGGAAGCAGGGCATGGGGGTGCATCTATGAAGGGTGCGTCCAGAGATGACTCCACGGTTGAGAGTGATTGTTACTGTGGTCAATTCTTGTGTCAGGTAGCTCATGGGGTCCAGTAAAACCAATTCCAGGGAGCATACACACACACACACACACACACACACACACATACACACACATGCTAGAGAAAGAGACAGGAGAGTCAGAGACAGATAGACAGACAGACAGACACACACACACACACACACACACACAGAGAGAGAGAGAGAGAGAGAGAGAGAGAGAGATTCCCACCTCTCTCTCTTCTTATCTGCCATGATACGCTGCCTCACTGCAACCCAGGAATGATGGAGTCTACACTATCAGGCAAAAAAAAAAATCCGTCTCTGTAGTTTCTCTTACAGTCTTGTCACAGTGATGTAAAGCTGGGCCAGCAGCCACCTAAATAGCCATCAGGAGACAGAGGCTTTCAGAGTAAATAAAAAAATATCACAGATTCTAGCCACATACACTGGGCATTTGGCATTCATCAATGTTTGCAGTTCCTGGGAGAATTAAAGGGGGCATTCTTATTCAAAGCACCACAGGAGGATGCTCGCTCAGGCTGCTATGATGGACTTCGGAGACCAGATCATATCTAAGCCACCCTGAAGAGGAAGTCTACTTCTGATTTGGGTGTCTGGAAAGTGACCAATAAAATGTCAATCAGAATGTCATTGTAGAAATGCATTAATAACCTGCTTCCCACCTGTGACATGTGGGGGCAAAAGATGGTCTGAAATACTTCATTCGAGGGTGTCTCTTTCATGAAATTTGCTTGATAAACCACTGTGGAGAAATAAAAACATTTCTCCCAGGAAGCCTTTGTGGTTTTCTGGGCAAATGAAACATGTTTCAAGGTGACCATAGGCTGGTGATGAAAGGGTTTCAGCAAATTCCCCTTAGACAATAGACAGAACCAATCCCAATTCACTGTACATATAAATCTTACAAAGACCCTGCCAGGAAATTTGATGGAAAGCCATCTCTTTAATAAAGAGAAGATGTCAGAGAGACTCTAAGATGGCATGACTCCACCATAAGTGTGGGAGGCAGGGATGAGAAGACCTTGACATGATAATCACACAGGCAGATCAACCCAGACCGCCAGTGGGATCTGCTTCATGGTGTTTTCTGATTTCAAGGCCTTGTTTCTTCCTCAGTGAGCGAGGCTGCAGGGAAACCCCAAACGGGATTGCTCTGTGGGCGTGAAGAAAGATTTGTTGTAAATCTGAAACTGCCTGCATGGCTGTCTCGCAGGTGGTAGAGAGAGAATAGCCAGAGGCGTCTGGGGGAGTCCAGAGCTGCCATGGCTGCCTCTTCAGGACAGAGAGAGTGGGGCAGACTGGCTACTGCCATGGCTGTCTCTTGGGAGCAGGGAGGTAGAGTGGAAGTGGGAGTGTGTGTGAGGGGTGTGGGTGTGTGAGGAGGTGTGAGTGTGTGTGAGGGAGTGTGAGTGTGTGTGAGGGGTGAGTGTGTATGAGTGTGTGAGGGGGTGTGAGTGTGTATGAGGGGTATGAGTGTGTGAGGTGTGAGTATGAGGAGGTGAGTGAGTATGTGTGAGTATGTGAGGGGTGTAAGTGTATATGAGGGGTATGAGTGTGTGAGGGGTTGTGAGTGTATGAGGGGTGTGAGTGTATGAGGGGTGTGAGTGTGTGAGGGGTGTGAGTGTGTATGAGGGGTATGGGTGTGTGAGGTGTGAGTATGAGGAGGTGTGAGTGTGTGAGGGGTGTGTGTGAGTGTGTGTGTGAGGATGTGAGTGTGTGTGAGGGATAAGAGTGTATGAGGGATGTGAGTGTGTATGAGTGTGTGTGCGTGTGTGTGTGTGTGCATGAGGGGTGTGAGTGTATGAAGGGTGTGAGTTATGAGGAGGTATGAGTGTGTGAGGGGGTAAGTGTATGTGAGTGTGTGTGTGTGTGTGTGTGTGAGGGTGTGAGGGAGTGTGAGTGTGTGTGAGGGAGTGTGAATTTATGGGGGGGGTTAGTATATAAGGAGGTGTGTGTGTGAGTGTGTGAAGGGGTGTGAGTGAGTGTGTGTGAGGGAGTGTGAGTGTGTGTGAGGGAGTGTGAGTGTGTGTGAGGGAGTGTGAGTGTGTGTGAGGGGTTGGGTGGGAAGCTGGTTTTAAAGAGGACAGTGTAACTACAGAAGAGAGGGAGTAGTAGACTCAGGAGCCAGCTAAGGGTTTGTTGGGGGCGGGGCATGTCGGGAACCAGAAGAGCCCTGTGGCTTTGCTCTGCGCCATGAGGACCAGATGCCCCATTCACTACAGGGAGATGAGGGAGTGGCTTCTGTTGGCACTGAGAATGCTCAGAGTAGCCTTTGGTGGTGACAGCAGTCCTTCTGTTTACCCTGTTAGCATTCAGCCCAAGCTGAGCCCAGACTGTCACCATAGTGGCACTGCGCTCTGCAGAGGTGGGCTGGGGGAGCAGAGGGCAGAATTGAGGCCTAACGCTTGGCACCTGAGCCTACAGTTTCCTAAAGCACAAGACTCTGTGCTGATGCAGTTGTTAATCCACAGTGGTGAGTTGAGGAAGGAACTCCTGCTGGGTAGGGGACCGTTAGGAAGTCCTGGGTCAGGGTGAGTTGAGGAAGGAACTCCCGGCTGGGTAGGGGACCGTTAGGAAGTCCTGGGTCAGGGTGAGTTGAGGAAGGAACTCCCGGCTGGGTAGGGGACCGTTAGGAAGTCCTGGGTCAGGGTGAGTTGAGGAAGGAACTCCTGGCTGGGTAGGGGACCGTTAGGAAGTCCTGGGTCAGGGTGAGTTGAGGAAGGAACTCCCTGCTGGGTAGGGGACCGTTAGGAAGTCCTGGGTCAGGGTGAGTTGAGGAAGGAATCTCCGCTGGCTGGGTAGGGGGGGGGACCGTTAGGAAGTCCTGGGTCAGGGTGAGTTGAGGAAGGAACTCCCGGCTGGGTAGGGGACCGTTAGGAAGTCCTGGGTCAGGGTGAGTTGAGGAAGGAACTCCCGGCTGGGTAGGGGACCGTTAGGAAGTCCTGGGTCAGGGTGAGTTGAGGAAGGAACTCCCGCTGGGTAGGGGACCGTTAGGAAGTCCTGGGTCAGGGTGAGTTGAGGAAGGAACTCCCGGCTGGGTAGGGGACCGTTAGGAAGTCCTGGGTCAGGGTGAGTTGAGGAAGGAACTCCCGGCTGGGTAGGGGACCGTTAGGAAGTCCTGGGTCAGGGTGAGTTGAGGAAGGAACTCCCGGCTGGGTAGGGGACCGTTAGGAAGTCCTGGGTCAGGGTGAGTTGAGGAAGGAACTCCCGGCTGGGTAGGGGACCGTTAGGAAGTCCTGGGTCAGGGTGAGTTGAGGAAGGAACTCCCGGCTGGGTAGGGGACCGTTAGGAAGTCCTGGGTCAGGGTGAGTTGAGGAAGGAACTCCCGCTGGGTAGGGGACCGTTAGGAAGTCCTGGGTCAGGGTGAGTTGAGGAAGGAACTCCCGGCTGGGTAGGGGACCGTTAGGAAGTCCTGGGTCAGGGTGAGTTGAGGAAGGAACTCCCGGCTGGGTAGGGGACCGTTAGGAAGTCCTGGGTCAGGGTGAGTTGAGGAAGGAACTCCCGGCTGGGTAGGGGACCGTTAGGAAGTCCTGGGTCAGGGTGAGTTGAGGAAGGAACTCCCGGCTGGGTAGGGGACCGTTAGGAAGTCCTGGCAGGTCCAGTGTGAGTTGAGGAAGGAACTCCCGGCTGGTAGGGACAGTTAGGAAGTCCTGGTCAGGTCGCGCTTATACGTTTGAATTTAGAAAAAATTACATTACTGTACCCACTACTTCATGGCTTCCTGTGGTACCATCCTAGCTTTCACTGGGTCCTGCTACTCAAGAATGAAGGCCATGAATTACAGGTCAGCCCAGGTATTCCTTTAGCACCTACATATATGCTCACATAGATCTCAGAGGTCTTCTGCGAGAGCCTTTCCCCAGCAGTGGATCCCAGGAGACTCAGTCCCGAGGCCACTGTCTGCCACCTGAGTTCACACCCGTGGATCGATGGCTTCCAGGGCCTTACTGTGTAGCTCTTGGCACCATGGCCGACTGTTCATTACATGTTCTTCATGAACCAGGAAATTAAACCAACGGAAGGCCATCTATGCTGCCCAACCTCTGAGACTACTTCATTTTTAACTACGCACACAGAGGAAATACACTATTTTTATAACCTTTTTATTACTAAAACAGCATGTTTACAGTAGAAAAATTAGAAAAGCATAGATAAACAAAATGAAGAAATTAAAAGTCATCCTATGTGCCTGAGGATAATTACTATTAACATTTGGGTGACGTCTTTTCTGACTTTCTCTATGTATGTGTATTAAGTGTTTAGATTGGATCACAATGTTTATACTTTATAACATGACTTAATAATGTATGAATACAATCCTTGTCAATAATAACACATCTCAAATGACTACATTGTTAATGGAAATTCGTGGATGTTTATTCATTTAGTTGAATCAACTATTGGGAGACATTTACAGTATTTCCTGTTTAAGTATTATAAAATATATTGCAGCAAGAATTAATGCAATATTCATAGGCACAACAACGATTACTTGCCCAGTAAAAATAACATGAAGTTTAATGGTTTTATAAGAGTCTGAACATTGTATATGTTTTTACATATTATGAAATTCTTTCCTCAGAAAAGAATTCTCTCCTCCCAATTTGTACTGACAAGGATGTATTTCATGAGTCCTTGTCTTTCTTTACTCTTGAAACCTTACGTGCTTTGCCCAGGACTGTTCCTGTGGCTGTCACAGAACACCTGACAGCAACAGCTTAAAGGGAAGAGACTCTTAGTTCACCATGGTGGTAAAGGTTCAGCACTTAGAGTGGTCCCTAAGGGCTTGCAGGGTAGCTTATTTACACACACGAATCATGATGTGGAGAGCTTGAGCCAGAGCTAGAAGTGGAGATGATCTTCAGTTACTCTTGGGCCCCCCTTCTGCCAGCAAAGGCCCACATCCCAACAGTTCTGCTTCTCCCCAGGAAGCACCAGCAGGTGAGGAACAAGGGTGCCGACTCCTGGGCCTGTTGTTCCCACTCAGAACAAGAGATTCTGTCCTTGATCTCCGCAGGCTCATGACACAAAGCATGTTTATTCCAGCATCAAAACCATTCACATTATGAACAGCGCCAACACAGTTCAGACTTCCCTGATGTCTTCTGAGTTAGCAGGCTCTTCCCTGGGAGGCCCTGTAAAACCGAGAAGGAAGCTACGCACTTGTGATATGTAATGGCACCAAGAAAAGGTTTGGTTCCCGAGGTGAGTAACGAAGTGTAGTTTAAAAAACAAGACAAAGCAAGAAGACCACCAGGACAAAGCAAGACTGAAAACAAGCAGGGACAACACACAGTTAGCCACCTCCATGCCTAGCATCTGGAGCCTGTGGTAGCATTGGCTGAGCTCCGACACCCTGAAGTCTCTGTTGTAATTTAGGTTTCACTGTCATAGCTCTGTACATTGACTGTCGGTGCCTACCTGCATGGAATCTAAATTCTGAAATACATAGCTTGGTTTCCTTTGCTGCTGCTGCTGCTATTGCTAATGCTACTGCTAATGCTCCTCTCCTCCTCTCTCCTCTTCCTCCTCCTCCTCCTCTCTTTTAAACCACAGTGCAAGCTTCCATTAGCTTATAACCCACACACCTTGCATGTCTGCAGAGTTAATCACCACATGGAAGATGTCAGGTTCTGATAGTAGCTTCAGCTGTCTTTTACCAGTTGCTATTGGCTTTGAGTTCTGGTTCAGTCAGACCTAGAAGCACATTCCCCTCAGTGGCCAGGTGGGCAGGGTGACACTGCAGCAGTGCTTGTTGCTAAGGAGATCTTTCACCAGGCACCCTCCTCCCAGGTGGGCTTGTGCCCTGGAGCCTTCAGTGGCCAGGGTCTCACCCACACTCAGAATATCTTTGGGCTTGTCTCCGTTCAGATAACGGCACTAATCTCTAACAATTAAAGCCTTGTCCTCAGCTCTAAATGCGTGAGTGTTCCGTTCCTCACCAAACAGCAGGTTTTTCACTTCCTTCTCCCTGCCTTTTGTTTTCAATTCTCACTGTAAACCTGACTAAACACAGCCAGCAACAACCACGCTACTCTACTGTAGCACTGCACTGTCTTGAGACCTCTTTTGTTATGCTTGAATTCATAATCAGATTTTCAGCACAGTCAGAATGCAGCTAAATTCTCCGCCAGAATGTAAGGGGACCGACCTCTCATCTAGTTCCCAATAGAGCCTTTGCTCCTTTCCAAAGCCTACTAATGGGCAAGGTGCTGTTCATTGTTTCCATTTATCTGAGTGTTCGGTCCTTCCAAACTCTCCGTGAAAGGGCCCACTAAGATCTGCACACAGCAGTGTGGGGCTTCTCTGGTACACATCATAGAACTCCCACCCTCCTCTTACAGACTGTCCTCCAGGTGTCCTAACTGCACCGTTTGTCAATGCACTGAGACTGCTTCTCTGTATTGTTTTTTGTTTATTTATTTGTTTGTTTGTTTTTAGTTTCTTTTCTCATCTCTATAACAGAGTATCTGGCAGAAGCAATGTGAAGGAAGAGGGTTAGGATTGTTCTGGCTCATGGCCTTACAGGGTATCTGTCCCTCCTGGTGAGAAAGGTGGGCAGCTGAGGTGGGTTTGTCTACAGGATCTCACGGAGGCTGTTTCTCATAGTACATATTTCAGCAAACCAAGGAGCAGGTATAAAACTTCAAGGCCCAGTTGCTGCACCCACGGCTGCAGACCAAACCCCAAAGCCAACTGTAACCCCCCAAACTGTATAATCAGTTGCCACCAAATGTTCCTTCACATGTGTGGATATTTCAATCCATGTTTGACTGAAAATGCCCCCCATAGGCTCATAGGCCTATTAGGAGGCATGGCTTTGGAGTAGGTGTGGCCTTGTTGGAGGAAGTATGTCACTGGGGGTTGGCTTTGAGGTTTCAGATGCTCAAACTGAGTCTAATGTCACTGTCTTCCTGCTGATTGCCAATCCAGATGTAGAACTCCCGGCTCATTGCCCGCATGCCTCCTTGACGGTAATGGACTAAACCTCTGAAACTGTAAGACAGCCCCAATGAAATGTTTTCCTTATTAAGACTTGCGGTAGTCACAGTGTCTCTTCCAGCAACAGAAACCATAGCTAAGACACCACGACATGTAAAATGACTTTAGAAATTATCTAGTTGATGGGTCAAATGAACATGTCATAGATTCATGCAGTTGTTCACTAGCGGTTTCTCATAGGAATTTCAGTTATGTACCATTTGACTTTGCAGTTTTGAAAACTGCCTCTTCATGTTCTTTGCCTATATCTCCCATTGATAGATCTTCTTTCCACTCTGTGAGGGACAAGTAATTTCTCAGCACAATGTCTTGTACCTGCCCCCCTTTACAGGGGGGCTGTAGTACCAAGAGAGTAAGGACCAAAAATCTTCCTTCTATCCCTTCCTCAAAGTATTCTCTTCTCAAGGTGAGTGGAGATGTGTAGTGGATGCTTCTGATGCTTCCCCCATGGGATCTTGTTGCCTTTTTGTGAAAGCATCATAGGTCCTGTCATCTTCCTCCCCTTGGAGCTAATGCTTGCAACCTTAGGTAAAGGCTGGTTTACTCCACTGTCACTTAAACCTCTTCACACTGAGGTTTCCCTACCTGTGTTTGGCACCTGCCTGCTTTAGTGCCTGCCTTCCCCTCCCTCCCTCCCCTTCCCTCCCCTCCCTCCCCTCCCTCCCTGCCCGTTCCTCTCCTTTTTCTCCCTGCAGGTTACAAACTACTAATTTACCCACAAAGTCAAATTTCAAGCAGATTGCATATGAAAGAACATACAGTGTTTGTCTTTCTGGACTTGAGTGACCTCACTCAGGAAAGATCTCTAGGTCCACTATTTTCCCGATTTTTAAAAAAATTTTTAATGATTGAGTATAATTTCATTGTGTGTATTGTTATGTCTCAACCAGGACAAATGGCTAATGGAGTGCCTATTTAACATATCAAAGCAAAACTGGTAACCAGGTTCTCCCAGCATCCCTCATCCCTGTCACAGGGTATAGTTGGTATACCTCTCACCCCCTCCCTTCCCTAAACTTCTCCAGCCAGGGTCTCTCCTGGCCTTCTCTATATATAACCCCACCATTTTGGTTACCTGCCCCTTTTGTCTACCCTTTACTCTCCTGGCCCTTCCCCCCTCGTCCCCCTTCTCTTCGCATGGCCTGGCTCAGGTTGATGCTCCTCTGGACTCTCCCATTTGTCTCTGCCTCTGGCTATGCGCTCCCTTGTATCTACAACAAACTTCTCCTCCACCATTCCTTGGAACAGTCAGGTTCTTTTTCCATAGTGGCAACACTGTTTTAGACTCCTGCCAACAGTAAGTCAAGTTTCCCCTCCTCTCTATCTTCACCAGCATCTGTTGTCATTTGACTTTTTTTTTTTTTTAATACTAGTCATTCTGGGGTGAGATGGAATCTGAAAGTATCTTTTATTTGCTTTTTCCTGGTTGGGAAGTTATGTTAGACTTGTTTTCAATAGTTACTTTATGCCTTCCTCTGAGAACTCTGTTCAGTACCATGCCCCATGTTTTAACTGAATCATTGCTTTTCTTATTGAGGAATGACAACAAAAGAGTGTACTCTGTAACAACGAATTTCAGATAAGCAATCATTTTTTATTTTATTTTATTTTATTTTATTTTTATTTTATTTTATTATTATGTGAGAATACACCATGCCAGTTTTTTCCATATACTATTTTTATGCAAAAGTTATTTATAGGGAATTCAAATTTAACTGGCTATCCTGTGCTCATCTGACTCCCCGAACTCCCTGGCAGCATTCTGTCCAGTTGTCGCTGCTGACTCTCATGTGCTAAAAGCGTCCTTTCATAAAACAGGTGGATTGCTTGCCCCTTCCTGGGGTCTACAGCTTCCAAGTTTGTTCTTACTCCCCACTCAGCTGCTGTATTGGCTGTGCTGTAACACAAGTCATAATTATAATTTATATTGTATTATGACAAAATCATAGTCACAGCAGTCCCTTCCTAAGATCCTCCATGGAGTTCTCTCAGAACCTATGGTTCCCTACCTGACCTCTCTGTCTGACCTGGTGGACCTCGCCTCTGCCCCTTTCCCACATTCTCTGGCTCTTGTTTAGAAACTTGTGTTTGCTCCAAGAGCCTGCTGATCTTGTCAGTGTCCTTTGTGTCTGCTGCTCCTCTGTCTGGAAGGCCCTTCAGCTGAGTGTTTGTGTAGAGCAGTCCTCTGGTTTCCAAGGCCCTGCTCAAGTGTCTTGTCAGAGATTGCCTTTGACAACCTAGTCAAGTGAGCTGTCATCCTTCGTCGGTCACTTTCTGACAGATTAATTCATTTCTGCTCTAACAGTTCAATGCCATTCAAATGATCTCCTTCACTCATGTGTTTGTATAATCAGTGTGTCACCTCTCTGGGAAAGTTATCTGCCTTTGTACTTCTCAGGCATCCATATCTCCAGCCCATAGGGTAGAACCTGGTGCAAGCTGGGAGCTCTGGAGGTAATGGAGTCAATTCTGAAGAATGAGAGTGCTGTGTCTATGACAACAGTATCGGAGTTGGGGTGATCAAGGACAGTCCCTGAGGTGAAGATGTGTGTACATCTAACCTTTCATGGAAGGTTTTCAAGGTACACATGTGTGAGAGGGAGAGTAAGAAACTAAAGAAGACAAAAAAAAAACCCTACATTAAGCTCTTGATCCACACCTGATCCCCAGGAGACTCAAGCCAGATTGCACCCTCTTGTGACAGGCAGATGCATCCTGGGAGCCTATTATCACCCAGGTGTTTAGGCTCCCAGTATTGGCTGATGCAGCAACAATAACCAATAGACAGCAATTTGATGAAGCTTTCTTGCCAATGTGACCCACCAGGAGCAAATATCAGAGCAGCCAAGGGCAGGCACACAGAGCCAGTAAGGGCATCTGGGAAGATGGGGTTTCTCTAGTGTCTTTGACAGTGGTCTTGGAGAAGGACAGTTTGCCATCCTCCTTACTAAGCTAACTGCAGTTGTTGCCAGAAGTCTGAGGTATAGCTGAGCCAAGTCTAGAAGTGTGTGTGAATGGCTCTAGAGCACCAAGGGTCAGGGACAAAGAGAGCACCTGTTTCCATCCTGAGGGACATCACACTGCTGTCTGGCCAGAGTTCTTCAAGAACAAAAGCACAAGTGATTGTCCCCTCGGGGTGGGCAGTGCAGGTGGGAGAGGTAGGCGGAGCATCTTAAAAAAAAAAATCTCTAACCAAGGGTGGAAAGTCATGCTCTCCAAGGTGTGAAGGTGTCAAGGACAGAAACTGAGAATATCTATTATTGTGTCATTGAAGAGCCAGAGGTCAGGGAGCAGTAGAAATATCCAAATGCTCCAATAAAATGGCAACACAAATTTAACACGGGCCTGATCTTAAAAACGTCAAAGGAATGTATGTATCACCTTTTGGAATATGGTAGTCACACACAGGGTGGCACTCAAGAGGTTGGGAAGCGTCCATCTAAAGCGCATGGCAGTTTTGTGACCACTCCTTTATATTGCTGAAATCCATCAGTTTAACATCATAATGAAAACTTTTTCATACATTATGACCAAGCCGCAATTGATCAGATGTGAGTAGCATCTGAAGCTATGGACCAAGTCTCACTGAGTTATCAGCCTATTTATTTGAATCAGATCGACGGCAAGCTGCGTGGCTTTGAGAAGAACTCTCTTCTTCTCAAGGGAAGGAATCATCCTCCACAAGCCAAGCTGGAGTCTGAAATCACTGAGAAGCCTCTCCATCCCTGTCATGACACACCCAGTAATGTCCCTGTCGTGTTGATCATGTATTCTGTGAGACTTTACAAAGTATTACTCCATTTGTTATTATTGTACGTGTCAGGCTTTGGGAGTCTGTCCTCTTCTTCACTGTGGGACCCAGGGATGGAACTTCTGCCCAGCAAGTGTCTTCACCCACTGAGCCATTACATGGGCTTTGACCATATGGTGTGTCCTAGTTAGGGCTTTACTACTGTGAACAGACACCATGACCAAGGCAACTCTTATAAAAACAACATTTAACTGGGGCTGGCTTACAGGTTCTGAGGTTCAGTCTGTTATCATCAAGGCAGGAGCATGGCAGCATCCAGGTAGGCATGGTGCAGGAGGAGCTGAGAGTTCTACATCTTCATCTGAAGGCTGCTAGTGGAAGATTGGCTTCCAGGCAGCTAGGATGAGGGTCTTAAAGCTCATGCCCACAGTGACACACCTACTCCAACAAGGCCACACCTCCAAATAGTGCCACTCCCTGGGCCAAGCATATACAAACCATCAAATCATGTATTCTGAATCCCCAACTATATACACATAACTCTTGCCCAGATAACCAGTTCTAAATAATTCAAGCATTTTAAAGATGGAAAGTGTTAGGAATGCTATTTGTGGAACTGAATAGATTCACTTTGGTTCAAAACAAAACAAAACAAATCAATAACAATAACTAACAGCCTGAAAGGACCCACAGTGTGGGCCACCCCTTTAGAAATCAGTTCTTTCAACAGTCTCTTAATATCCCAGCCTCGTGTTCTCATCTTCATTACATAAGAACAAATGACCAGAAAAAGTCAGTCTTCAAAAGAATGTATCTGCATTTCTGCTTTCCTGTACAAGCAGACCCATGCATCAGGCCCACTGAGGACAGTATCGAATGATATGCTTAAAAGTGGAAGCGTTGTTTGAAAGTAAGTGAAATTCACCGATAAAGACACAGGCCTGCCCGTGTTATTGTGGACTAGAGGAAGATATGAATGAAAAGTCTTTAAAGCTCCACCTGAGTGAGAGCAGAGAGGGGTGCTCACCACCAGAGTGGGAGCAGAGAGGGGTGCTCACCACCAGAGTGGGAGCAGGGGTGCTCCAAGTTGAGCGAGGGCGTGCTCACCACTACATGGGAGCAGTGACGCAGGTGCTCACCACAAGGTGAGTCAGAGGGGTGCTCACCAGTGGGCAGAGAGGGGCCCTGGTGAGTCTGTGTTAGGAAGGTTTCAGCCTATCACATGGATGCCTGCCAGGTCTCCAAAGATAATAAGCTGTGTTAGCGTCAGCTTGTATCGTTCAGAAGTTACCCGCCCCCCCAAGTTAGAGGGGAATCTCTCTACCTACCCTATCTCCTTAGCCCTACAATCGAGACACAGTCTCATGTAGGCCTTTGCAAGCTCAAATTCACTACAGAAGTGAGGAAGACCTTGGACATCTAATCCTCCTACCTTCACCTCCCACGGGCTGTGCACCACCGTGCTGTATATGTAGAGGTGGTGATAGAACTCAGGGCCTGTGTCTGCTAGCCAGGGCTACCACCAGCACTACAGCCTCTGCCCTGATATGATATTCTATAAATCGATGAGGAATGTGGCATACACTTAAAATCCCAGGACTTTGGAGGCTGATATAGGAGAATTACAAGCTCGAGGGCAGCCTGGGCTACATAAGGAGGCTCTGTCTTTAAAAACGTGTCATGAAATATCTATGCCATCCATGTTTGGAAGTGAAGAGTATTGTCATTGAATGATGCACAAAAAGAAAAAAGAAAAACCAACCTCTTCCAATGGGGCGTGGAGTCCTTCTGTGTTCTTCCCACTCTGGGAAGGGGGTGGCGTGTAAGGGTCTGGGTCAGGGAGTTTTCATTGTATCCATTATATAATCTGATTTTGAAAACAAATACATTGACCTTCCAAACAGCAGCTTTACGGGAATATAATTTATGGACCATAAGATTTAGTCTGTAATGCATTCAGTTTCACAATCCTGCTGTCATCTATGTTAGGACTTTTCATCCCCCAGCCCTGCCCCACCCAAGAAAACCCATTAACAGTAAACTCTAGTTCTTCTCTCCAGAAACTGCCAACAGCGAACATACATTCTGTCAGTATGGGTTTGCCTATTCTGGACATTTCATAGAAATGTAATTAAACAGGATGTCTAGAGCTTTTTGCAGCGTGATGCCGTAAGGTTTACTCATGTGGTAGCCCTCTCAGTAACTCAGGGTTTTCTTCCACCTTAAGGGTACTCTTCATTTTGCCCACCAGCAAGATGATCATTTGAGTGTTTTTCACTCTGGGCTGTAGTGAATTATCTTGCTATGAAACTTGGTGTATATTTTTGGGTGGACACATCTTTGCACTTCTCTTCGCTACATCAGAGAAATGGAACAGATGGGTGGTAGGTTCTGTACACTCGAGAAACTGTTTTCTGCCATGCTTCCCTTTCTCAGGAGTGGTACAAGTTCAAATCTCCTCAACTCTTCTCATCTATCTGATTTAGTCCAACTCAAGAGGTCCATGTGATGATTCTGACCCTGGTTCCCATTTCACAGAAGGCTCATAGTCCTGGGCCTCATTTAACTGTTGACAACTTGCATACCTTCTTGGGAAAATGCCTGCTTGAGTCCTTTGCTCAGTCACAAATGGAAATTCTTGTCATGTTATTGTTGACCAGAGAGTTCATGATTCACGATGAACAAGACTCTCGTCAGATACCTGATTTGATGGTGCCCCTTGGCACACTGAGGTCTGATGTTAACTCTTCTGGTGGTATCCTCTGGAGTCAAGTGTGTCTACTTTTTGTCTTGCTGCTGCTTCTCAATGTACTATGAAGACAGCTTTTCCCAACCTCAGGCTACAGAGAATTCATCTTTGACTCCAGCCTGGCTCCTGCCTTGTGTTACTCTTCCAATGGGGCGTGGAGTCCTTCTGTGTTCTTCTGCATGTGTGTGTGCACTTGTCACCACAGTTTGAGTGACTATTCTTCCCCCACTCACACACTTTAGAAACCTTGACAGAATCAATCAATAAGATACAGGCTTATTTCTGGACTTTAGTTCTATTCCAGTGATGCCCACCTTGTCACAGAACCACACTGTTGGTCATGGTAAATCTGCCCTAGAACATAGAAACCGAAGCACTCGACTTCTAAGTTTTCAGGCTCATTGCCTTGTATGTCTCTCAATGTTGGGGTAAGCTTTGGGATGCTGGTAGTGATGACAGTGTCTGATGAGCCACTGGGAGAAGATTTCCTTTTAACAATACCCACCCTTCCAATCCATAATCAGGAGATGTCTTCAAATTTCTTCAAGTCTTATTTTGCCAGCGTTTTGTGGTATTATGTTGATGTATCTGTGCATTTAGCCCTGGATATTGTATTCTTAAGTGTTTGATAGTTGCTTTACTCCCGAGTTCAGATCTGAGTTGTCCTTGGATAGTGTGGGAAAGGAGACCAAGTTTAATACAGTGCATATGATCTGTCAGTCTTCTGAGCCCATTTATTTGCTATAATTTCTTTCCCTGGCTTCCTTAGGATTTCTTATAGATAATTCCAGGCATCCTGCAGAGAGATAATTTTGTTTCTTTCTCTTCCACAGTTACCTGGGGTAGAATGCTAACATTTTGTTGAGGAGAAGTGACTAGACATAGACATCCCTGGACTGGTTCTGAATGTAGGGAAAACATTTGGTCTTTCACCATTAATAAGGGTGGTCTCTACGTTAGTTACAGATTTCCATTGTCAGATAGTGAAGTTTCCAGTTGCTAGTTTCCTGAACCTTTTTATCATAAAAGCTGAACTAGATTTTGTTAAATACATTTCCTTTATCTGATGACCTAAATGGCTGCACGGTTTGTGTCCTTAATGTTTTCAATATACTGTGTTACACTGAATGACTAGGAGATTAAGCTAACCTTGCATTGCTAGAGAATATTTTCCTCGGATATCGAGCATAATCCTTTTGAATATTACTGGGTTTGTTCTACTAGCATTTTGTTGATGAATTTTGCATCCACATTCCCAAGGGGTCCTGGGGTATCATTTTATTTAGATTTTTCTTCCTCTTTCAGTTTACATTAATTTCCTAAAGTAAAGGACTTCTTATCAACCTCACTAGCTCCTGTTGGTTGTTTTCTACATTTGTGGCTTTCTTTTATTATTTATTTCTGATTCCATGTATGAACAGAGACATGAGGTGCTTGTTTACAGGGATGATGTCCTGAATAAATGTGTACTGATTGACATGGGCGTGGCCGTGTCGAGGACCACTGCCTCAGACCTATAGGAAATGGTGAAGCTTTACCCCAGGGGTAAGGTTCAGGGGTAAGGTTCAGAGGTGTGGCAAAGCCTTCCTCTGGCCCATGTGCAGATGTTGATAGTGTGTGCAGAATATGTCCTTTATTCCTGCTTGGTGTTTACAGCCTAGAGACCACTCCCACAGAGATGGCTCCTAACTAAATTCACTCCCATAGATGGCTCCTAACTAAACTAGCCTAAAGCTGCTTCCTTGTGTGTAATAAATGTCTTTTTGTTTGTTTGTATGTAATAGCCACACCTCCTGTTCTGCTGTGTTCAATGACCCCACCTCCCGGTTTGACTATATATAATAAATATGCTGAACTTCCGGGATACTGCAGTTTCTTCATCAGAGATCCCAGTCTGCCCGATCCCAGCTGTTTGTCTGTATTTGACTTATTTCCTTCCCTCACCGCCCCAGTTGTGTCATATTTTGCTTAACCAGATGAACCAGGTTCTCTCCATTTCCTACACATTTTCTAGAGTTGGTGTTAGCTCCATCCTTCTGGCTGAGTGCTATGCCAGGTATTTACTAGGCTTTCTTTATCTGTTCATCTGTTGACGGCCCTAGACTATATCCATACCTTGGCTATGGTGAACTCTGCCACAGTAAACTATCTATCTATCTATCTATCTATCTATCTATCTATCTATCTATCTATCTAGTGATGATTAAGCTTGGCCTAGGGAATGGCACTATTAGAAGGTGTGGCCTTGTTCGAGAAGTTGTGGCCTTGTTGGAGTGGGTGTGGCCTTATTGGAGTGGGTGTGGCCTTGTTGGAGTAGATGTGTCACTGTGGGTGTGGGCTTTAAGACCCTCATCCTAGCTGCCTGGAAGCCATTCTGCCAGCAGCCTTCAGATGAAGATGTAGAACTCTCAGCTCCTCCTGCATCATGCTTGTCTAAATGCTGTCATGCTCTTGCCTTGACAATAATGGACTGAACCTCTGGACTTGTTAGCCAGCCCCAATTAAATGTGGTACTTATAAGAGTTGCCTTGGTCATGGTGTCTGTTCACAGCAGTAAAACCCTAAGACACACACACATACACACACACACACACACATTTATTCTTTGATTCTTCTGGGTGTGGCCTGTACGTACCAGAGAAGGGTCCTATAGTAGTTCTCCTTTTAGCTTTTGGATGAGCCTTCACTATGATTTTCACGGTGGCTGGCTTAATTTGCATTTCCACAAACAATAAAGAAGGATTTCTTCCACCCTGTATCCTTCCCAGAATTAAAACAAACAAACAAACAAACAAACAACAAACAGAATATGCTCCTTGGGGAAATGATGTTTTAAACTGCGCTCTCTCCTGCCTCCTCTCCCCCAGCTCTCTCTTCCATTGGCTCTGTACTGTTTCTTGGTCTCCATTTCATTCATTTTGGCTGTAATCTTTATTCTTTCTTTCTTTCCTCTAATCTTGTATTTATCTTATTCTTGCTTCCCTAAGACCTCGAGATACATAATTAGGTATTTAGTTGAGATCTCTCGGGGCTTTTGACATAAAGCCCCGTGGTTATTAAGGACCTCTTTTAGAGCTGCCTCTGTCATATCTCAAGGATTCTGATTCATTGTCTTTCCATTTTCCAGATTCTAGGGAATTTCCATTCCCGTCCTCCGATTTCTTCAACCGTCCGCTGTTCAGCCATTGTCATGTTAGTTGTGGATGTGCATGTAGTTTCTCCTGTCGTTGATTTCTAGTCTCATCCTATTATGATCTGACACAATAGATGAAATCAATTCATTGGTTGGTATTTGTTAAGATTTGCTTTGTGGCCTGACCCAGCCCGCTGGTCCAGTTATTCGTGGGGGTCGAGGGGGCCCTCACCTGTAAAGGAACACGGGCGAGAGAAAGGACGAGACCAAGCAAAGGTCTACGAAGCGGCTTACAAGATATACTCTAGGCAAGGGAGGAAGAGGAACAAGGAACAGGGCGGGGATTCTATCAACTCTTGATAAGGTCTGTCATCCGGCGGAGCGTTCTGCGGTTTTTCCCGGAATGTCCCGGGGCACCGGTTCTTTACGAACAGGAAATTCTTTCTTAGCTGAAGGTCAGATTCTCCCAAAAGAGGCAGTTTCTCATAAAGGCAATTCATTACAAACAACTTTTGTTAGCTGGGATGGTGGTCCAGGGTCACCAACAGTGGCCTAATACATGATTTATTTTGGACACAACTCCATGGGCTGTCAAATGGAATTTTCCATAGGTATCTGTTAAGATCATTTGGCCTAGGGTGAGAATTCACTGTGACAATCTCTATGAGCTTTGTAGAATCTGTCTTTTGAGTAAAGTATTGAAGCCACCCACTTATTTTTGTCCCTGGGCCATTCTGTCCCTTGCATCTCATAGTGTTTGTTTTAGGAGATTGAGCTCTGCAGTACCCAGTGCAGGCATGCTTGCAGATTACAACCCCTCTGTCTCCTGGATGGGTTGTCTCTTTGGGTGTTCCTCTTCACTGTTCCGACTGTCTCAGCTTGGCGTTTGCCTTGTTAGAAGGATAGCTAGCTACAGCCGCTCCCTTGGAATACCGTTTTCTCCCTGTCCACACTCCCTGCTTCAGCGTGGGCCGGCTCCACTGTGGACAACAAACACCAGCACCTATTGTTCTGGAGTCCAAGAGGCCGATCTTATCTTTGAACTGGAGGGCCATTCCATTTTCATCTCCTCTGCATGACTAAAGGTGCGCACTCATTTCTCTTCGCACCTTTTCCTCTGGTTCTCAGCAGCCGCTCCTCATGTACTTGCTGTAGGGCTGGCCAGTAAACTGCTAGGTAGCGTGCTAATTTCACTTAATCCTTTCTCAAGGGTTTGGTTGACTGTCTCTTCAGAATGCTCAGACGTTCAGCTGACTGATCCTCATAACGTTTTTATTTCAGTCATTAGAGTTTTTCATCGAAGGATTTCTTTGTAGTTCTTTCTCTTTTTTTAAATCACGTATTTTATATGACTCTGATCCTGTACTTCCCTGAGTGTTTTGGTCATTTCCTCCACAGAGCTTCAAGGAAACCTTACAAAACAGCCTTGGTTTAAAGTCTGCAGAGGACACCCAGTGCCTAGGGTCCCTCGTGGGCGGCTCTGTTGACTCCGCCCCCTCTCATGCGGGAGGGGGTGAAGGGGGGAGTACGGGGAGGAGGCTTGCCTAGGCTTCCTCAGGGCAGCTCTATTGATTTCGCCCCCTCCCCTGAGGTGTTGACTCCGCCCCTCCCCTGCGGAGTGTCTGTGTTGGGGGTGGAGGGAGGCTGGCCTAGGCTTCCACCAGGCCAGCTCCGTTGACTCCGCCCCCTCCCCTGCAATGTGCCAGCCTTGCTTGTTTATTTCTCCTTTTGTCAACTGTTTGCAGTTCTGCAATTTGAACCCAGGACTTCTGTACATGTAAGGCATGCCCATGCATTCTATCACAAAGCTGCAACATCCGACGGCCTTATAACAACCAAAAAACCCGACAACTTAATTTATACTATATGGCTATTTTGGAAATCAAATGTCCCCTCCGCAGGATATACTGTCATGCATGTTTGTTGTTAATATTGCATCTGCTTATTTCGTGACTTTCCTGTGTGAATTCTATAGAGATTCTTTGCCTGAGGCCTCTGCTTTCTTATTACTATGGAAACGTTTTTAAAGGTATATATTAATTGTAGAAATAATGAGTTTCCTTGCAACATTTCATACGAGTACTTTGAATCATAGCCAGTTCCTATCACACCTCCTGAGATTCGAAAGAGAAGAAACAGTTTCACAATTTGGAGGCAAATTTGAAGCAAACTTTAATTAAATACTGACCAGGTTGGACTCTGGTTTGGTTTCTGCAATCCCAGCTAGTAGTGACAAGTCATGTGTTGTAGGGGGTTTTAAGGCCAAAACCACATGGCCACCGTATTTCCCATGTGGCTTTGCGTTTTCTTAAAGAACTGCAACTCCCAGCATTCCAGGAAGATACCTGGTCCTTGAGCAGGCAGGGCTTACGGTTGACTTTGCTTCTTAACACTCTTTGTGAACACAATGGCTATAACAGAATTATAAACTGTCCATGTATTGAAACCGCCACAGTATAACCCAGAGCTGTGGCAAAGGCTGGGAGACACATATCAAGAAAAAAAAAAGAGATTTGTTTTGAGGCAACTTGTAACAATTTCACAATTTATAATGTCTGCCTTACTCTTTACCTTCTGTTTGTTTGTTCGGAGCTTCAAGGTCACCCAGAGGTCAGACAGTTTTATCTTCTTAAGTATTTTTTCTGGGCTTTCACACAGCCCTTCATGCAGGGAGGAGATTCTGGGACTCCTGGGATATGATGTGTCTTTCAGAATGCCTATGAACGTCTTTCTTGTTCTCTGATTATCTTTTCAATCCCATGGGGAGTCTCCCCCCCCCCCGCCCCCCCCCTCGCCCCAGATTCTGCTGACTCAGACAGCTGAGGTACCTAGTCATTTTTCCTGCTTGTCAACAAACACCTTGGGGAACTGAGCCTTTTCCATAGATCAGGCTTTGAGTCAGGTCAAATAAAGACAAACATTGTAAATTGGGGGTTTTCCAAGGAGCTGCCAGGCGGCTGCGGCTAGAGTGATGGCCTCTGGGCATGGAACTTTGGGGAGAGCCCCTCACCCATCTCTGCCTCTCTGCTGACTGGGGCAGTGCGAGCATGTAGCCAGCATTGGTGACTCTGAAGCTCCTTGTTTTCCAGTTTACTGTCAATCTCAGGAGAAGCAGAGGGAAGAATGTAAGTTAAAAATCCCACGAACCTTGCCATTCTTAACATGCGGCTCGCACACAGTGCTGAGCTGTTTTGTTAATTTCCAGACCACTGGCGAGGTTTGCGTTGGCGTCTCCCTGCGGTGTTTTTGTGTGGTTTTTGGAGGCAGGGTTCTGAGTTCTTTACTCTGCTGTACAACAAAAGCCTCTCTATGAGTGCTAGCTTGCAATGGAAAAGTATTTCATTTTTAAATATCTATGAAAGACCAGTGGGGTTATTTATGGTAATGATTGACTAGGAAAAAACTTAAATTAAAAAAAAAAAATGTTTTTCCCCTTTGCGGCAGAGTCTGTGCTACCATGGCTGGCCTGGAACTCGCTCTGTAGGCCAGACTGCTCTTGAACTCATATATATCCACCTGCCTCTGCCTCCCAGGTGCTGGGACTAACAGTATGCTCTACTATACCTGGCAAAAATTGCTTTTAAGGGAACAATGTATGTAATCAGTTGAGTATGGCAGAATGCAGTATGGATGTGAAATATACTAAGTGGTAATAAATAACGACAGTGCATATCTATAAAAGTGACAAAATACATTTCAAATATTTACATTATTTATTTGAGGAAGAGTGGAATTATGGGTAATTTATTTTAAAAAATTAATTCCGTATTTTTTCATAATACATGATCTCTCCCTGTTATGTGTCAGTGTAGGTTTTTCAATTAAAAAATATATATGCAAAATAAAGTTTATTTCCTAGTTAAAGGAATAGCCATGACTGTACCATAGTTTGTTCAGAATAGCATAGATGGCTCAGTGGCAGAATCCTCCCCTGCCATAGTTTGTCCAGAATTAACGTAAAACACAATTGCTGGGCTGCAACTTTAAATGGACCCAGCTCCCTGTTTGAAAGGAAATCTACCTTCATTGTTCCTTGGAACTATGGGTCATGTTGAGAAAACAAATGAGACCCTGCCCCTCCAGCCTTCAGGTTAAGCGGGGGTGCTGGCTTGTTGAGATGGGTTCCAGAGAGGAACGCCTGCCCTGCCGTCTCCAGAGCTGCTTCTGCTGGTCGAGCTGCACGGATCCCGGGGAATGTATAATTTCCCCATTGCCTAGCAACGGTTCCATTATTTTCAGGAACTCGTTAAACGAATGAATGCATTTTGATGACAAGACAGCTTTATTCATGCCATGCTCTGGGCCATCATGTAATAAGAAGAGATAACAAAATGAAATATTGCGGAGATCATGTCCCCAGTCGCTTCTTCCCGCAGACCCCTCAGAGGCGCTGGCTTGGTAAAAGAACTTTCTATGCAAACAGCTTTGAAAAGCTAATAGAAAAAGCATATCGATTCTGAGTAATTATATTGTATGTGCACACATACACATTCTCCCTTTATCAGTTGCTGGATGGTCTCTGTGCATAAAATATTAGCAGCAGCGCTCGCTCCAGGAATAAGAGACTTTGACGGTTTCAAAATCCCCCAAATGTCCCCGATTTTCTCTATATTCACTCATGCCACAGTTCCCAGTTCTCTAGCAAGCGCACACATTTGGCTGAAGGAGACTGTGGAACATAACCCCTGCAGGCCCAGTTCACGCTGCACGAGGTGCACGCTGTGCAGCCTTTTAAATAGAAAGGCTTCTAACCAATCCCGGCTTAACATATTTCCAACAGGAAACCTGGAGAAACATTTTGGCACCTACATTCTAGTAATGGGTTTTCCTCTGCGGTTCTGAAAGATCAAATTTTCCTTCTAAGAGTATTGGAGAAAACACACACACACACACACACACACACTGGACGTTAGACAGTTCTGAGATACAACCTTATGGTACATGGATATAGGAGATACTGTCATGTCTGCCAGGCTGTGCTTCAATTCCCTGTTCAGCTGTGGATGAGCCAGAGTTTTGGAGTGTACGGCTTTCACTTCCTGAGTGCTCAGATTATAGGCTTTTACCAACATCCTGCTGGGGATGGGAGCCTCGAATTCAGCTTTCTGCATGCTAGGCAAGCACTGTGCCGACTGAGCTCCGCAGGCAGGCCCTCAGTATACGTGACTCAAGAGCACGCTTTTGAGAAGCTAAGTATAGAGTTAGGCATCAGATGGACAGTAGCAGGCTTCCACCATCCTCTTTAGTTCCTTCTCCTTCAGTTAGCAAACCCCAAGGTTCATCCAAGGGGATACCCCTGGAATCCAATGCCTTCTACATCTGGTCTGTGAATCCAATGCCTTCTACATCTGGTCTGTGAATCCAATGCCTTCTACATCTGGTCTGTGGTCTTCCAAATGCCCACCTCGTTCTTCCTGCCCCGAGCTTTAAGCTCAGGTTAAAACTCACTTTACATTTATAAATTAGGGTTTGCAGGTGGTGTGATGCATCAGTAGGTCCAGGAGCTCACTGCCTGAGTCGGATGACCTGAGATCAGCCCGTGGGTACCACATGGTGGAAGGAGGGATTCAGCTCCTGCAAGCTGTCCCCTGACCTCCTGGTTGTGTGCTGTGGCACACACTGCCCACCACCCTACCACATACACACAAATGAATAAAAACATTTTTAACTGATACAAAATCAAATTAATTCAGGAATACACTGTAGGCAGCCGCCATTCCAAGATGGCACCGGCTCAGCACTGTGCGTAAACAAGTGCCACCATTCCAAGATGGCGCTGGCCTCCGGCGTGGCCAGTTCAGCTAAACTGGTAAAACAAGTCCTTTGTGCATGCGTCCGCCTTGAGCCCCTCCCGGTCGGGCTTATGCTAATGAGGTATTGGCAGCTTAACCTATCCTGAGAGAACACGTCACCCAGCCTGCCTTGGGCAGATATATAAGCAGCTCGTTTCCGCTGCTGGGGGGGTCCCCGTCCATAAGTCAAGATTCGTTCCTGCAATAAAGCTGACTGAGAAGGATCTGACCGTGTTGTGTCTTAATTGCTGGTCAAGGAGGATGCGACAATACACAAAGTAAAATTTGTAATCCTTCTTTAATGTCCCCATGTGTAGAATTTTAACAGGAGCAGAGAGTAATACATTTGGTAGCTTCGAAAGGGCACATAGAAACTTCAGTTAGGTGGCACAGTTTAATCAGCACTGAATGTCCCTGGCATGTGTGTGTAAGCATAAGAATTTGGGATGGAAGCAGGACAAAAGTTGGACAGACAGACATATCTTCAATGGGCTCATGGCCATTTTGGGGGAAAGAAAGCATAAATGGGTCACAATTCATAAAAGCAATATTAAAATTTTGTCAAGTGAGGAGCTGTTACTTAATCCAGAAAAGAATAGGTTATCCACGAATCTTCCAGAGGGGAGTGGAAGTTGTGACGAGCTTTTAACTGGTGTGTAGGGTTTGGAGAAGCCAAGAGAAGAATTCTCTCCCAAAGAACTGTATTTGTGGCTTTCATGAAGACAAAGCATTGAATTTCTCTGAGCTGCACTTGCTTTTTATTTTTTATTTTTCTTTTTTCTCCCTTGTTAAGGTAACAAAACCAGAGTCCACTGCTTGGAGTTCTAGCAAAAGTGAGACAAATGGGCAGAGCAAGCAGTGCCTAGCTCTGTGCTTCTGTTCTCCCCTGTGTGGCAAGGCTAGACCACAGTGCCACACTAGGCTGTGTTATGGCTGCCTGTATTGCTATTCTTTCCATGGAAGCAGTGGAGCAAAGGGCTGGAGCGAAGGCTCCGTGGTTAAGAGCACAGGCTGCTCTTCCAGGTTCAGTTCTGAGAACCACAGGGCGGCTCACAACCACCTGTAACTCCAGTTCCAGGGGATCTGCTCCTCTCTTTGAAACCTCTGTGGGTACTAGGCACATACACAATTCATACACATGGGCAAAATACACAAATTATCCTAATAGGACATCTGAACCTTAAATGCTACCCACTTGAGGGTTCACAGCTAGCAGGAACTGGCTTCCATTCTCTCTCTTCTGGCCTGGTGTAGCATGACCAGCTTTGGGGGTCTCCTCCTTCCGTGCCCCCATCGCCAGTTCTCTGGAGACATCTTGCCAAGCATCTCTGTGTCTGTTTCTACCTCTGGCAAGCCTTTGAGCAGATGTGCTCATTAAAGCGACAAACCTCACTGTTCCCATTTTCCAGTCGCAAAACCGTTCTCGAGTCAAGGATGACTGGAGACGATGATGATTGCTTCTAATGAGCAGATGGGAAAAAAATCAATCAGTTCTTTCTCAGAGAAAAAGGCACTTGAGTGTGCTCACCTCTAATGCGAGCAAGGCGATGCTTCCTTAGCAAGAAAAACATTGATGGTTAAAAGAAATAGAGCGGGAGCTGGTGTGATCTCAAACCAGGAAGAATCTGAAGAGCACAGACGTCATCCACAGGCGGACTCTCTGACCGCAAGATCTCCACAAGTACAATGGGTTTTCCACCAAGACACATTAGCCTGAATTACAGGGAGCGCCCACTGCTGTCTTTGTCCATCCCTTATTTGCTATTGGAAAACATCCAGAAAATGCCTGAGAGTTGAGTTTGGTTTAACAAATGCAAGACGCACACACGTGAGGCCAAGAAGCAGATGGCTCTGAGCGTCGTGGGATATCTCCAAGCCTCTTCTGGTTCCATCATGACCACCTTTTCCCTTCCCTCGCCCCCTGTGTGGTAGTCTGCTCTGTTCCTGCAGCTCAGCACTGCATCCACACCTGGTGATGGGCCTGAGGTCATGTTCAACTCAGGGCCGATGTGAGTAGTGCTGATCCGAGCACCCTGTGTATTTTTTTCTGAAGTGCACGTGCAGTTTCCTTTGGGCAGGGTACCCAGGAGCAAGCAGAATCACAGGCTTATATAATATGTGGATCTTCATCTTTGGTGAAAACTGATGATTGTTATTCTAAATTATACTCTTGCCAATGGAAAAGAAAGGACTTCTGAGAGAGGAAATATCTACATATTTAGCTGCTACATGGGATTCATCCATCTGAAGTTTTGTGGCCTACCTTCTTCCTATGGTCTGAGTACTGTGTCCTCGGACACTGACAGAGCCCAGCTGAGTCCTGGCCTCTTGTGTTAGTTAACATACCTTGGGCCTTATTTGGCATGTTGTAAGACTCCAGTGTAATGGCTGTCTCTCTGTTATTTTAACAATTATTTTTCCTCATGATCTCCGTTGTCAACCTAGCAGTGAGAAAGATCAGGAAACCTTAGCGTCACCTGTTTGTATCCACATATTTCCCAGTAATGCCAACCCTCAGGAAACAGTTTCAGAAAAGGGGGAAGAGGCAGAGCTTATCTTATATACTCAGACCGTGTTGTGTCAGTCCAGTATCTGAAAATGAACAGACGTTTGTCAAGACGTTGCCTCCCAGGTCACCCTGACAGGTCTACACTTCCTGGTGCTTCACAGTTACATAGTTGCCCTGGGCTCTCCCTACTCCACCAGGGACTGTGAGTGCTCAGCTCTACAGTCCTAGAGACAGCCACCTGGCATGCCCCGGAGTCCCAAGACCACAGCTGTGTGGCAGTGACATCAGGCTGAGCCGAAGCTCTGGGATACAGCTGCCAGCATCTGTCCTAGAGGACAATAGTGGCTGGCAGCCAACAACGTGGAGAAACAGGAATCACAGAAGCCAGGATCAGGGTGGAAATGATTGTAAAAATGTCCTTCAGTGAATGGGTAGGAAGACTGCCAGTGCCCCTCTGTGTCCCAACCACTTAATCCCCTAGCAGCTCCTCTCCACCGACGCTCCTGTTGTCTGTTCTCCCAAAAGATGCCTGGCAGGCATTGAAGACTGCTCGTTCTAGAAGCAGGACTTTAATAAACCTCTACCTGAGAAGCCCACTACAGGTGCTCCTGAAGGGAAGAGGGAGACAGCTCTAAGGAGCTGGGGAGAAGTGCGTCAAGGAGCAGTCTGATGACGGTGCGGGCGCGGAGTGGATTATGGGGTCTGTTTGCGCACTGATTCAGAGAACCCTTTAGATGATACCATCATCCTTTTAAGATTAAGCGTCCTAGGATGCGCTTCATCTGGAGCAGATGTATAAGAGGAGACTCAAGCGTCAACAGGGCTTGCCTGAGGTTACACACATCTGTATGCCTACTAACTCCAAATGGGCTCACTGGGAACCGGTGTCAGAACTGGCTCTAACTGACTTCCGGTCACGCCAGCGCACTCATGCTCTCCGTGCTGTGTGCCACAGTTACGGAGTCTACTAATATTCTCTCCGCCCTGCGTCCCTCTGAGTCTCCTCACTTTCTCTTGCTGTCTTTACTCCTTCGTAGGATAGCCTGAATGAGGTGTCCCCTCACAGTCTAGGACATTTGATTACTTGTTCCCAGTCGGCAGTGTTGTTTGGGTGGATTTAGGAGCTGCTAGAGGAAGTATATGTCATTGGAGAAGAGCTTTGAGAATAAAGAGCTTGACTGCCTACTTCTAGTTGCACTCTCTGCTTCATGCCTGTGTTTGGTTCAAGATGGAAGCTTTCTGCTCGCTACTCCGGCCACTATGCCAGCTGTCTGCTACCCCAGCTCTGCCATCCTGGTTTCTAACCCCATGGAAGCAAAACCCAAATGAACTCTTCGGTTAGTTGCCTTGGTCACGTGTTTGATTACAGCAATAGAAAAGTAATAAATATACTTCATTATTACAAAATATTTTGGTTATATTAAGGTTAACTAATATATATTTAGCTAACAAGATGGGTGATGGATTTCATGACACTATAATTCAAATATATAATATACTTTGACCATATTTACCTCACATTACCCTGTCCTGTCTCCCAATCAGTCACCTTCAGCTTTTTGGATCATTCTTTTTCTATATTTACATTCTCTTTTTCCTTATGTGTGTGTGTGTGTGTGTGTGTGTGTGTGTGTGTGTGTGTGCACATGCTCATGCTCACATTCTCTAAGTTCCATATATGAAAGAGAAATATGCATTTGTGTTCCTGATTCTGTCTCATTTTGCTTAATAATATGATCTCGGCTTCCATGTGTTCCCCACAAATGGATTGACTTTATTCATTAACATTATCAAAATAATTGTTACTTCACACCATTCTGTACTCCAAAAAACTCCTAGTTCCTAAGAAATAATTTAAAAATATGTCTGGAACTTAATGTCTTTCACCTTTGCTGACTTTTAAATTTTTAATTTCTTACTTTTAAAGTGAGTCTTCCTTCTCAAGTTAGGGAATTCATTTTCTCATGTGTAGCAACCTCCTATGGAGGGGCCAATAACTTCCAATACCCTAGGAACTTGTGATCCATCAGTGGCAAGTTGGACATCCATTGATCAGTAGCCTAGCCCAGTTATCTCTTTCCGGAAATGTGTGTCACCACTTACAGAAACTGCTGTCTAGTTAGTGTGTGAAATATAATCAGACTGGAATTGAGGCTCTTTCACTCATATATGGGCTTGTAATGAGATTTTTACATGCTGAGGTGAGCCTGTGTTGGATGCTGTGAACACTGGTGATCAAATGGTTACACGGGAAGTTACTAATAAATCTAAGTACCGTGCTCTGGCAAGTTGTATGTGAAGGGTGACTACCACGAAAACAGCCGTGTTTATTCCAAGGCTGCTAAGTTGTCGCATAGAAAGGTAGTGTTTTATTAGAATAGCAGAAAAGGACTTGACACTCCCTTATTGCAAAGTTGTATTAGTTATATCAAGCTTAACTAAAAATATTTAATAACACAAAGTGACAAGTTTCATAATGACATTTTAATTACCTTAACTTCTCATCGCCCTCCTGTCTCCCAAGCATCTCCTTTTTGTTCTGTATTAATTTTTTCCTCATGTTTGCTTCTCTGTGTGTGTGCACACGCTAAATTACATATGTAGAGAACATATGTATTTGTTGAGGTTTACCTGAGTCTGAAAATGCCTTGTTTTGCCTAATATAGATGTTCTAAGGTTTAAGGAAAGCATCATAGTTTCCTGTCAGGTACCATCATAGGAAACTAATCACAACAGGTCGAGCCTCCTGAGACGCCCTCTCTGGATTAAAATCCACAACAGATTTTCTCCATAGGCAAGGCCCAAAGAAATTCACCTTAGAAAGATTCCTGCTACTAATAGCTTTTAATGTTATTATTAAATATATAACTAATCACTAGGTATTAGTCCGACCCTTTTGAGCAGAATCCTGAGACAACGAAGATGTACTGTCTCGTAGTGATGCTATAATAGACAAATAGACAATAATTCTTAGAATTCCTGATTTGATTCAAATAATTTTTAGTAAGAATAGTTTTTAGAGATGGTCTAGTTGCTAAAAGATGTCATGAAGTTAGAATCAAGATTAAATTCCCACTATACCCTAGAAAGCAAGTTAAAGACTGCATAATAACAAATACGGCGAGCTTTCACAATCTCACTAAAATAGAAACAGACTTGGGACAAATTTTGTGTTCAAGGAAAAACATTTATGTCCAAGGATAATGTCACAATCGTGCAAGGCCATCCATGTAAACACTGTTGCTTTGAACTTATACTGAGTATATTAGAACGAAACACTGCTTTGAACTTAATATCAACATCCTTCTGTAATTCCCATTTTATGTAACATTTTATCTCTGAGGTCATTTTTTAAAGAACTTTTTGTCTAAGGAGGTATAAAAAAAAACAGAGAAAAGAAATAAAGTTGTTGGTTGTTGGTTGAATGGTTTGGTTGGGGAACTTTGCCCCATCCATTCGTCCATCTGTCCGTACGTCCATCCATCCATCCATCCATCCATCCATCCACTCATCCATCCATCCAAATGTGTATGTCTATTTTTCTGTATGTTTATGTGTAGGGTATATGTGTATATGTGTAAGCACACATGAATACTTGTAGAGTTGATTGTGACAGACGGTCAGGCCATGCCAGAGAGTGGTGTACGAATGATAGAGTATGTGTCTGTGCACAGTGCTTGAATACAGCATCTTAATTCTTTTCCTTTCTCTTTCACTAAGAGTTCGCCTTCCAGCCAGTGAAGGGCTTCTGTCTGCCTGCCCAGAAGAAGGAGCACCAGCGATAGATCCTTTCACCTAATTCCCTGCTGCCAACAGTTTGTGTTTATTGACAGATATTAGTGATTACTGAGGCACAAGTAAGAAAGAGTTAAGTTTTGGGCACTTAATGAAGCACAGACCAGTAAGAAAGAGTTAAGTTTTCCTTGTGCTTATTTAAGTATTAAGAGTTAAGTGAAGTGCAAAGAGTTATAATATTTAATAAAGCACAGAGTTAAGGAGGAAAGAAGCCAGCATTTTTTAACCATAGAATAAGCAAGGAAGTCTTTGGAATCTTTTAGAAGTTATCAGCAAGCCTTCCATATAGTTAGAGAGCTAGAAGGCCAGAGACCATCGGACTTTAAAGCAATGGGTGTGTTTCAATTCAAACCCATTCCCATTTCCAAGTGCTCTCTGTGCTACTCAGAATACATTAGTGGGTGTCTGTAGAGTTAATGACAGCATTGACGTACACTATGGAAATCCAGCTCTTCCCATGGCATGAACTCGACGGCTCTAGTTTGCTGTGTACCTGTCCCACCTTACTTTCTGTTGTGACAAACACTGTGACCACAAGTATCATGGGAAAGGAAAGGGTTTGTTTGGGTTACCCCCAACACAGCTCATCACTGGGGGATCCTGAAGTGGGGTCAGAGGCAGGAATCACAGAGAAGGGCTGCTTGCTCCCCATGGCTTACTCAGCCTGATACAACCCAAGACCAGGGTTGCACAAGGATGGCTCTGCTGACATGAGTTCACACATCAATCATCAATCAGGAAAATGCCCTATAGACTTGCCTACAGGGCTAGTCTGATGGAGACACTTTCTCAATTGAGTTTCCTTCTCCCCAGGTGATCCTACCTTGTGTTACCAGAGAAGGATTAGAAACACTGTATAAACCCTTGTCTGTCTGTTTGTGACAGTGTCTCCCTGTGGGTTCTGGATGACCTAGTATCCACTATCTAGACTGGTCAATCCTCCTGCCTCTACTTCTAAATGCTGAGACAATAGGAATGTAACACTACGCCTGGTACATTTCCAAGTGTTTTTATTCCAGAAGAATAAAGATATTTCCCTTATTTAGAATATTATCACATGATAATATGGGATAAGCACGGTGCTTGCTGCAACTGATTTTTACTTTATTTTGTGTGTATAAGTGTTTTACCAGCATGTATATCTGTGCTATTCATGCATGCAGTGCCAATGGGGGCTAGCAGAGGGCCTCAGATTCCCTGAAGATGGAGTTAGAGATGGTTGTGAGCCTTCCTGTGGCTGGAGACTGATGTCCCATCCTTGGAAGAGCAGCCAATGCTTACCCACTGAACCACCTCTGCAGGCCTTGCAGCTGGCTTTTGAAACATCAGTTTGGTTAGAAATAGATTGCCAGAATTCAGTTCTGGTAATTTCTTTTTTTTTTGTTTCATTCTTCACACATTGGAATCTGGTTAGAACACACCTACACACTCAAGCTAGCTCATTGGTATTGGATTTCTCTTCACCTGGAAACACGTAGTTCTGAGTAACAAGCTTTCCTCCTGAATGAGTCTGTCCTTCTGTCGTGGAAGTTTATTTTTAAGTGTATATCTCTATGGATCCATCATTTGAAGCATTATCCATTTCCCTACTTATTTCTTTTGGATTTAAATGTCAAACCCAATAACTTTTTTTCCATACATTATGTTTTATCTAATTATGGTCATGATATAAAGTTCTGTTCAAGAATACATTGGAGAGAAAATGAGTTGGTCTAAAGAAAAACACAAGTAGATAATAATGTGTGTTTTCAGCAGACATGGTCCTAACTGTGACACGAGACTAGCCAAGGCTTTAGAAACCATGCTTTGGTTGAGGCAACTTTATTGAAGTTAAGGAAAAATGTTCTTCCTCTAGGAAGTTCTCTGGGACCTGTCTCTCTATTCAGACTTTAAACTGTTTGACTTTTTTTTTTTTTTCCCTTGCCATTCTTAACAAGTTCCTGGCTTTATTCTTTCCTTGGCTGAAAGATACCTGACTCAGGGGATAGACCCAAATGTCATTTTCACACCAAGTCAGGAAGGTGGTGCGGTGAAGGCGGTCTGCTGTAGGCTCAGGCGGCAAGGGCTGTACTAACTGTAGTGAATTTAAAACCAGCCGAACAAGCTGAAATGCCGTCTCCCTTTTACTATCCTGCTTCAGCAATTCTAAACATCGGTGATAAAACTCTCCCTTCCAGAAAAATCTCTCGTTAGGCCGCGTCCTGAATAATTGCTGTGGGACTGGTAGGAGTTAGTCACTGTGCACACAAGCTTCCAAGGAGCGTGTTAACCACCTATCCTCCAGCAAGCACCAGGCTGTACATGAAGTAATTCATAGACAACTCACAGCAATGTGGTTAGCCCTGGCAAGCCAGTGTCCAGCACATTTTAAGAACAACATACCTGAGTCTATAGTCACGAGTTCAGCATGGTTTAGAGTTGCTGAACTCAGCATCTGGGTGATGTCTCCTATGCTATTACATCCTTTTGTATTTAAGCAAAATAGATTAGAGACGAGCAATTCTGGCTCAAGAAATGGAGGTACTGGGAGTGTTTGCTTTTTTTTAAAAAAAAATTAAAACCATCAAAATGACGGTTGGAGGGCTGTGGTGCTTTTGTTTAATTAGCACAGATTTTAGTTTGTATTAATATCCAATGGATTTGAGTAGTATTTTTAAATTATCATAGAGCTAAATAACATATGAGGAAAATAATGACTATTCAGGATAACCCAAGATTTTATTATACGTAGGAGGAATATATTCTAAATGATCTGATATGTTAATAGAAAACTCAATACTGTGTATCAGAAAAGGAATAAATTTACCATAGTTAAATTACAACTCAATTTAAAAAGGACACTATCAAGTGTGCTAGGTATGTCACTAAAATGGAGGAAGACCAGGTTGTCTTACTTACGTGTGGAAGGGCTGACGTGAGAAGGAACTGGTGTGCTCTGGGAGTAGGCATAGAGGCTCACACCACGGGCCCAGCATCTGCTCTCCACTGGTCTGTGATGGAGACTTCCTTGAAGGGGGAGCAAATCACTGCCGTGCAGTTTGGCCAGTTGCTACATGGGATGATAACTCAGATCGGCCTTTCCCTCCTGTCCAAGTCCTTACCTTCTCTGGTTATTTGTCACACCTCCAACAACAGGAAGCCTAGTGAGGACTCTCGTGTGGAGCTGTGGCAGCTGGAACCCTCGGGGACGGATTCCCAGTGCTTCTCATGACCTGACATTTGTCCCGCCTTTGATCCATGTCAGCATTTTCCATATGGACTTTATTAATAAACACAGTAACACACAACAGTGCATTGGATCTGACACCTCTTTTCCACTCTTGGGCAGACTTTTTTTTTTTTAATGGTCTAGAAATCTAAATACTTTGTTAATTAAACCATGGATATAATGGAGTTTGGTTTTTCATTTTTCTCTCTCCATAGTTCTATTATTCCCAGCTTAAGTACCATAACTTGATTTAAAAATTTAAGGCTTTTAAATATGTATAATTATTATGTGCCAATAAAACAAATTTCCCACAAAACCTTTCTCCTTTGTTCTCATGCTTCTTTGGCAACTGTTGTAGATAATGAGCCCGGAGAGTGTAGGAGGCTTGCTCTGAGTGTGGGGCCAAGACTTGCCAATCAAGTTTCCTTCCTCACAGCCCGGCACTTTCCTCATAAATAATGAAATACGTATGCTTGGGCCAAGTCACAAGCTGCATTTATTTACAAGGTGTTGGTCATGGAGAAGGAAAGGTATACGTGAGCAAAATCTCTCATCACTTTCTATTGAGTGAATCATGGGCATAATTCACTCATCGATATGGGCCCAGATAGCTGAGAATGAGTTCAGAATCCCTGAAGAGTAGACTCTTCAAAGACCCCCACGGCAGAACCATTCATATACACAGACATGTCTGGGGAGATACGGATGTTGCTGCCCATCAACTTCAGAGTTTTTACTTTGAGCCTGTCTCTTCTGCCATCCACCATAGTCTGGCTTGAATGGACTAGATGTCGTCTGGATTCGTGTCCTTGGAGGTGATTGATGTTAGCACCCCAAACTTTTGGTGGCTTTTTTAGCAGTATAATTTACATTTTCTTCCTTCCCATCACTTAGTTTTGTGATGAAATTCACTGTTAAAAAGATTTATCCCAAGGAAGTAAGAAATCACGGGACCATTGGACCCTCCTTCTCAACCAAGTTCCAGCTAAAGACGCTGCACTCTGGCAATGCACCGTGCTGAAGGGGTCAGAGCCCATACCACCCTGTTCGCAATGTGACACGACCCAGACCCACCAGAATCACAAGAAGCCTCCTTTGGAAGGACCAAGGCCTCAGATGTGGCACATCTTCAGACCTTAGTCACTTTCTAACAACAACGAGGGTCTTTAATTGGAAGGGTGACATCAAGGTCCTGTGTACCTTGGAAGGTGTAGTCTCCCAAGGATTCCCCACCCCACAATGGCTTCTGGAGGCTATGGGCTCAGCTGGAAGCCTTCCGCAGTAAACTGGTCACCTGTCTTTTATAGTACTTCTCATCTCAGATCTGTTGCTTAAAGTAGATGTCCAAAGAAGGCAATGGCTTTGAGATCAAAGACTGAGGCAGCATCCGCTATTTGGTGAGGGATACAAACTGTGATGGAGTCAAGATTCATTTGATTCCTTCTTGGGAGCAATTGTTTATAGGTGACAACTATGATGATTTGTAAATGCTTAGCCCAAGGAGTGGCACTATTAGAAGGTGTGGCTCAGTTGGAGGAGGTGTGGCCTTGTTGGAGTAGGTGTGTCACTGTGGATGTGGGCCTTTAAGACCCTAGCTGCTTAGAAGTCAG
This sequence comes from Mastomys natalensis, assembly GCA_021653895.1. Taxonomy (NCBI): domain Eukaryota; kingdom Metazoa; phylum Chordata; class Mammalia; order Rodentia; family Muridae; genus Mastomys; species Mastomys natalensis. Next base: position 86,915 of record JAJTUV010000666.1, read on the forward strand.
TCTTCCACTAACTGATTTCAGATGAAGATGTAGAACTCCCAGCTCTTCTTGCACCATGCCTACACGGATGCTGCCATGTTCCAGCCTTGATGATGATGGACTGAACCTCTGGACCTGTAAGCCAGCCCCAAATAAATGTTGTCCTTTATAAGACTTACCTTGGTCATGGTGTATGTTCACAGCAGTAAAACCCTAACTAAGACAACAACAAACTGGCAATCCCATAATATTCATTAGTCATATTTATCATTGGCTACTTAACTCTAGTGGGTGCTTTCTAGTAAGCTTGGCCGGCTAAGGTGGGATGAACATGCTGGAGCACTCAGTGTAGTCCAAAGGCTCAATAGATTCTTAAGAGATCTTTAGTGCAAGCTGAAATCCCAAACACACAGGACAGAAGACACAGGGCAGAGAGTAGCTAAGCCCATGTGCTCGAAGAAAAGTTGATGAAGATGGCGGGTGTCTTCCTGTGAATCTTATGCTTGACTTATGGTTCAGGAGGGGAAGCAGAAAGGAGAGAAAGCATCTAGATGTTAACTGGAGTACTACCTCTCAGTGAACATGGAAGTCTCAGAGACAAACCAATCTGGTTGCCATTCTCTTTTCTCATTGGAAGAGAAAGAGGGTAAGGAGGAGGAGGGGCTGGGTAGTATTCCTCCTCCTTAGAAAGCATATCTAGAGCTTCATTATTGAAGTGAGCACTAATTCTAGGAGGCCCAATGTGTGTGTGTGTGTGTGTGTGTGTGTTGTGTGTGTGTGTTGTCTGTCTGTCTGTCTGTCTGTATATATGTGGCTGTGTGTGTCAGTGTGGCTATGTGTGTCTATATGTGTGTATGTGTATGTGTGTCTGTGTGTATGTGTATCTATATGTATGTCTGTGTGTGTCTATGGGAGGTTTCCTCTTTTAGGATTGAAAATTTAATGGAAAAATGAAGCAAACATATCAAGAGGGGTAAGGTAAATGACTCTGTGCTCATCTCTGCCTAGAAACTCTGGGATCTGGGTTGACCAGAAGGGTCAGGTCAGGCTTAGCCGCCTGTGAAGGCTTCATTAGTTCTGGAGACATGGAGAAAGAATAGTAGCTGATACTCAGATCTAGCAGATGTGGGTTTGTATCCTAGATCCACATCTTATAAAGTTGATCTGGCTCCTCAATTGCTCCAAGGCTCCGTCCCTTTGTGTAGAGTCTGGAAATACCGTTCCTGTCTACTTATGGTGGGTTTGTCACCCAGCCCATTACAAAACCAAACGTCCTAAACTGAGCCTTACAGATCAGGGTCTTCCCAGCAATCTCTCATGGTGTGCTGTTGTGGAGATTGAATGAGATAAACCACGGAAGGTGCCCTCTACTCAGTTATCAGGGTGATGGCATATCTTTGCTGCCCACCATAACAGGGGGTGGGGAACCTGAGAGGAACAGCATCAGCAGATGTAGATGGCAGACTGAGACAACCAGATGCAACTGGCTAGAGAAAACACATCACGTAAGGTTATGGACAGTCAGGGTGGATGGGGTCACAGGGCCAGGTATTAGGGAGACTCAGATTTTTCCAATAGTGTCACTTGCAGGGCAGGAACAGTGCAGTCAGTAAAGGGTTCAACTGCTCTTCCTGTGAGAATGAGGCTACAGGCTTCCTTCTCTGAGTCACCCTTGCCCCATCGATAGCATGGGAGAGAAGGTTGCATTTAGCTTCAGATAACCAGTGATGCCACAGAAACTTGCAGACGACTAAGTGAAGGGTCTGTCATGGTATGGTTGCCTGCAGATATGTGGTACCCGAGTGTAGCAGCTATGGCTGCACCTGTAAATAGGATATGTAAGGGAGGGACTCAGATGAAAAGTGGCATTAGAATCTCATTGAGAAAGCTTATAATTTACATTACAAACAAAAGTCAATCAAACCAAACCAGATAAAAGACACGGGGCCTCTAATTTGTATTCCAACCTGATTAGAAAAATGTCTTTACTGGGCTCTTTAATCTCCACCCATGTTTTCCTCACCCACCTGCCCCATGACTCTAACACACCAGCAAACTGGCTTTGCTCTTGGACTCGTGGCTTTGGTTTTGATGTCCACTTTGCATAAAGCCAATGACCCTTGGTTCCCCACAGCCTTTTTGAGGATTGCAGCTTGATCTCACCCAAGGCTCTGCCTGTCTATCTGATCTTTTTATGGCTATTTTTGGCTTGTTCTTGAAATAAAATAGATATGGCTATAGCTTATTGAAATTCTAATGAAACAATGAAAGTGAGATCAAAACTTACAGCCCGATTTGAGCAGCCCCAAAGGTTTATTCTAGTCAAGGAACATAGGTGGTTAACTTGGATGGTACCATATTTCATAAGCACATGTTTCCTGATACTTTGGTTTAGTATTTAGATTCCCATGCCTTATATTCTCAATGTAGTCTCTCTATATTGTATATGTATGTATGCATGTATGTATGTATGTATGATGCATGTATGTATGTATGTATTATGTGTATATATGTATGCATATATGCACACATATGTGAATATATGCAAATATATGTATGTATATATGCATGCAATATGTGTGTGTGTGTGTGTGTGTGTGTATGCTACAGTTCTAGACTGGCTATCTCTAGAAATTTGTAGCTGAAGTTGAGAGTCAGATTTCTTTCCTGCCTGTCCTATCCTTGTCTGTACTAGAGATGCTTGTGGACTAAGAGAATGACAGAGTAAGCACATGAGTGCCTTGTTTCTAACTACTCATCAATGGTGTAACAGAGACACAAGGATTGGCATAGACTGTTTTATTATGAGTATTTTGGCGGGGGGTGTTTCACACGTGCTGCAGATGGGCGTGGTGGAACGTCTTTCCTGGCTTTTAACTTTCTCGTGTTACTATTTTCGAGTGTATGTGTGTGTGCGCACAGGTGTGCACATACCACAGTATGTGTGCGAAAGTCAGATGATAGCTCCTTGGACCAGTTCTCTCTTGTTCCCTTGTGGGATCCAAAGAGTAAACTGAGGTCTTCATGGACTCATGCTGAGTCCTCTGGCCGCCCTGCAATTGCTTTGCTGTGAGTGTTACATTGTGTCTTTATGAGCTCCAGATGCGGCTACCAGAGAAAGCTTGTACCAGGGGCAGCCACGTGCTTGGAGAGGAAAGGGACCTATGGCTGAAAAGCAGCCCAGAAAACTAGAGTTAAAAAGAAGAAAGGAGATAGAAAGATGAGAAGAAAGAAATTTAAGTCCCAGACAGAGGAAGGACGAGACAGGAACTGGTGCTTCAGTCTGTACCCTTCAGGAGGCCAACCTCCTCACCAGGATGGGTCCAGGATGGTGTCTTGAATTGTCCAAGAAGTATTACGTTTCAAATCATGTTTCTTCTTGTTAAGCCATGGCTTTTTGACTCAGAATTAGGAAAGTGGCCACCAGCAGGAAAGTGATAAAAATAAATGTCTCCCAAGTTACATGGACGTCGCAGACATATTTAGCAATCAGCTTCTGGTCCTGGGGAGATTACTGAATGTAACCCATTATTGAGAGCAAGTGAGTTACACACATTACAATAGACAGTATTAGCTCTGCTGATTGCTTCTTTGAATTAATTATGGCCAGCAGGGACTTCTTGGAACTAACTGTTGTTGAATTCACATTTTGTTTTTCTTAGCGCCTCTATGAGTCCTTTTAGCTGGCACTTGGAAAATGTTTTTTCTGGCGCTTTTAGGAGTCGGGTTTCTATTAGATTGTACAATTACTAGCATTTAGATGTGAGGTGCTTTGATTTTAATTATAATCCAATGTGTGTCACATAAGGAGTAGCATGCCCTTTAAAAGAAAATTGGGAATGCGTAAATGGCCAATACAGAAAAAAAAAATGACATATAAGAAAGAAAAGTAAATATTAATGGAAATAGATTCAAGAATAATAACTACAAACATATGAAGCTTTTATTTGTGATGTTGCCGTTTGCCTAGAGTATGTGAGTGTCTGTGCATATGTATATATATGTATGTGTTTATGTATGTATATACATGTATGTGCACATATGTATATGTGTGTGTGTGTGTGTGTGTATTTCTGAAAGGCAGAGGCAGGTAAATCTCTGAGTTCCGTCAGTGTCAGGGAACTTAATGAACCCAGTCTCCTGATATGGTAGGGATGAAAACCAGGCTGTGTTGGAGGGGTCTCAGCAGGACTGAGGCTGAGGCAAGTTTATTCTAAGCAATCCACCTTTTTGTACACGTATGAAAACAGAGTATAGTGGTGGTTGCCAGGATACAATGACAGTGTCAAGCTGGATGGATTACACACCATTAATGTGTAAGAGCAACTGTTCAGCTGAGCTTCTACAGGCTTTGCTGACTCCTAGGGAACTCTGGGATACATAGGTAGCCTGAATGCCTCACTACCTGAGGGAGAGTCTCAGTTTCTCAGGAACTGAAAGGCACATAGTGCCCCAGTAGACATGGTCTCTACCATGAACAACCTCTCAAGGCAGCTAGACCAGATCAACCCCATAATTCCCTACACCTGGTCAAACAAACAAATAAATGTTGCATGTATGTATGAAGCTGGTCCCCTGTCTTGTGACAGCTTTGTTGTGTCAGCTCATTCCCCATTGTCTTAGTGGATATGGATTGCATCTCTTCAATGGTAGGACTCTCCGGCAGTGACTGCTGTGCTTCCCTGCTTACTTTGTCTGCATCAAGCACAGATTTTCTTATCCCAACTGAAGGTCTAAAGAAATCATTTTAGTTGTGCTTTTTATTTCCACCTTACACTCTAACTATAATCCAGACTGAAGAAGCCAGCAACAACCGCACTACAACCCAGATATTTCACTGCCTTAGAATTTCTCCCGCTAAGTTAGTTTGTCCATATCTTCCGAATGTAGCCTTGTCGGGAGCCGTTCCGCCATCGGAAGATGGCGCCGGTTCCCTGCTTCCTGGTTGCTCTCGAGAGTAACGCTGATGTCGGGAGCCGTTCCGCCATTGGAAGATGGCGCCGGTTCCCTGCTTCCTGGTTACTCTCGAGAGTAACGCATGCGCAGTTGTTCCACTAGATCTTGCAAGCTGTTTCCCTCTGATTGGCTTACGCTGAAGCACCAATGAGGGGCGCACACGCCATACCGAGCCCTATATAAGTGACGAGCTCCTCGAGCTCGGGGTCCTTCTCCATCTTGGAACAGAGCGAAATAATAAAGAGTGCTGTCAGAAGAATCCTGTTTGCCGCGTCTTCTTATCGGCGAAGTGGGCGCGACAAAGTGGTGCCGGAAACCCGGGAACGGCCGAACCCCGGGCGAAGGAACGACTCGAAGGACCCCGGACTGCTCGTCGGGAGAGGTTTCAGAACTGACGGCGTTAGGAGCCTAGGCGCTTTTCTGCAAGGTATGGTTGGTTTTGTGTGGGTCATTCTGATTATATTGCTCGCTTTCATTTTCGGCTTGTTCTGCTGTTTTTGTCTGAATTGTGGAAAAAAGACAAGATCTGCACGTACCCTTTCTGTAATATCGAATAGCTAGCTGTAAGTCTCAGGTAGGTAACTGAGCAGGCACTCCCGCTCCTGTAGAGAAAGGAAGTATGGGAAATCAGCAACTGAAGCCTATGTCTGAAGCGGTGCGGGCACTGCTTCGGGGAAGACATTTGAAGGTTCCAGATAAGGTCATCGTAGATTTCCTAAAGGAGGTTGATAGGATCGCTCCATGGTTCATTACTACTGGGTCCCTGACTATAGGGTCTTGGACAAAATTAGGGAGAGATCTAACTGTGGAGAAGGAAAAGGGGGGATTGCGACCGGGTACGTGGCCATTATTTAAACTAGTAAAATCCTGCATAGCAGATGAGAGATGTGAAAAGCAAGTGAAAGAAGGACAAAAACTTTTAGATGACCACCAAGACAGTCTATCAGAAGCAGAAAAGAAAGGGGATACAAAAGGAAAAGAGAAATCACAGAAGAAGATAGAAAGAGAAAGAATTAGTAAGAAAAAGAAAAACTTAAAGCCAGGCTTAAAGAGAAAAAATCGTCAAGGATATATCCGAGTTTAGCGCGATTTCGAGAACCCAGGGCCGAGTTATCCTCCGAAGGGGAGACGTCCTCTGGAGATAATGACTCGATTTTGGAGATCTCAAAATTTTGAAACAGTTAAATTATAGATTGACCAATGATTATTCCAGTCAGAGCCAAAAGATGATGGAGGAGATGGGCAGCGTGCCCGGAAAAGGATTAGGAAAATATTTGCAGGGACGAACTAGTCCGATTACCGTAGCTTTGAAGAGTGATCGAACCGGACTGGGTTTTTCGTAGGGGCCATTGAGGAGACCATTCCCATACCTGGAAAAAGGAGGGCCCGGTATGGGTTCCACAATGGCCGTTAACCTCCGAAAAGCTCCTTGCTGCAAAAAATCTAGTGCAGGAACAGTTGCTTGCTGGACATCTAGAACAGTCTTATTCCCCTTGAATACCCCAATTTTTGTTATAAAGAAAAAAATCTGGAAAATGGAGATTATTACATGATTTGAGAGCCATAAATCAACAAATGCAAATTATGGGCTCGATTCAAAGAGGTTTACCCTTGTTGTCAGCCCTACCCAAAAATTGGCATATTATAATTATAGATATTAAAGATTGTTTTTTCTCCATCCCACTACATGAAAGGGATCGAGAAAGATTTGCCTTTACATTACCAAGTATAAATCACGAGGAACCTGACATTAGATTTCAGTGGAAAGTGCTCCCCCAGGGATGGCCAATAGTCCCACTATATGTCAATTATATGTGGCGGCTGCTATTCAGCCTATCAGACAACAGTTTAAAAAGATTAGAGTTGTTCATTATATGGACGACATTTTATTGTGTTATCTGATAAAGAGCTCCTACAAGAGGCATTTTTAGTCCTGTCTAAAACCTTAAAAACCAAAAATTTGTTTATAGCCCCTGAGAAGGTACAAGAGGGAGCTTTAGGTAGTTTTCTAGGCACTATCATAACCCCATTAATAGTTAAGCCACAAAAATTGACAATCAGGAGGGACAACTTGCAAACATTAAACGACTTTCAAAAATTATTGGGAGATATAAATTGGGTGCGGCCTTTCTTGAAATTGTCCACCTCTGAATTAAGCCATTATTTACTATTCTTGAAGGTGAGGCCGCTATTACCTCCCCTCGCATTTTGACTTCCGAGCAGCCAAAGTATTAGATATGGTAGAAGAGTCTCTTAAAAATGCCATGCTTGTTCGTTTTGATTTAAGTGCTCCCTATCAGTTATGTATTATACCTTCCCCACAACAACCTACTGCGGTATTATGGCAAAATGGTCCGTTACTTTGGATACATCCCCATATTTCTCCAGGAAAGGTGTTGGGTCATTATCCTACCTCAGTTGGTGATCTGGCCCTAAAGGTATCCAACAAGCTATAATTCATTTTGGTGTTCCCCCAGATTCTCTTATTGTTCCATATACAGCACATCAGATACAATGCTGTGTTCTACTATTGATGTATGGGCTATTTTAAGATGCTCGTATTCGGGCACCATTGATAATCATTTCCCAAAACATCCCTGTTACAATTTGTTTTAAATAATGCTGTTATTTTTCCAAGCAGACCAAAGTTAAACCCATTGAAAATGCAATAGATGTTTAACGATGGATCTAATACTGGAATAGGAAGTTACGTTGCTGAAGAAAGATTGTTAAGATTTCCCTTTTAATTATACCTCTCCTCAATTAGTGGAAATGTGCAATGATTGCAGTGTTTTAAAACGATTTGATCAACCCCTAAATATAATTTCCCGATTCCCATTATGTAGTAAAAGCAGTTCAAATATTAGAAACAGTGGGTATCATTCATCTAAAAAATACTGTAGCCCACTTGTTTTCTGAGATTCAGCATATCATTAGAGGTAGGAACCCTCCCTTCTGCATTGTTCATATACGAGCACATTCTCTATTACCTGACCTATGGCCGCCGCTAATGAATTGGCAGATAGAGCCACCAGACAAGTTATGCTAACTCGAGATCCTATTCAGTTAGCCACAGAATTTCATCAATTATATCATGTACCAGCAATACTCTTAAAATCAAATTTAAATTGTCTCGTTCGCAAACCCGAGATATTGTTCTTAAATGCACGGGTTGTGCAGAGTTTAGACCTTCACCGTCCTTGGGAGTGAATCCTCGAGGACTTTTACCATTACACCTTTGGCAAATGGACTTACTCATATTCCTTCATTTTGGTAAACTAAAATATGTTCATTTCCATAGATACCTATTCTGGCATCATTCATGCCACGCCTTTGTCAGGGGAAAAGGTGGCTAATGTAATTACCCACTGCTTAGGGCATGGGCAGCTTGGGGGAAACCCAACAGTTAAAGACAGATAATGGCCCAGCCTATAACATCAAACTTTCCAACAATTTTGTCTACGGATGGGGGTTTTCGCCATACTACTGGCCTGCCATATAATCCGCAAGCACAAGGAATTGTGGAGCGTGCCAATGGCACCCTCAAAGTGACATTACAAAAACAGAAAGGGGGGATAGGCCCTGGGAAAGGACCTAAGATCTCCACCTCCCTGGCCTTATTTACCTTAAATTTTTTAAATTTGGATTCTGCTGGCAAATCCGCAGCAGACAGACATGCCCCCCCAGTTCTTTGCGAGAAGAAGTTAGATGGAAAGATGTCATTAATAATTATGGAAAGGCCCGGATCCAGTATTAATAACGATCCGGGGAGCTATTGTGTTTTCCCCAGGATCAAGACAATCCGATTTGGGTCCCGGCACGATTGACCCGAACTGGTAAAACAGGATGGGAAGCCCCTGAGCCTGATCCTATGGCTGCTGAGTCTGATGCTGTTTATGTGCGACCACACACCCACCACCACAACCGCAGCTGAGAAGGGGAATTAATGACAACGTTCCTGAGACCTATGCTGGTCATGCATAGTTTCATTAACCTTGTTTGGACAAAAGCGCGATTTAGTATTAAGGCTGTATTGTGGCCAATCATAGCCACTCCTGCAGTTGCTGCCTCCTTGACTGTTTCCTCATTGGCCCTGTCGGGACAAGTGGCCACTGTTAACACTTTAAATAATTTGTCATCTTCCCTTACTCAAGCTATTGATACACAAGCCTCTTTAAATACCCAATGGAAAGGTGGCTTGATGATAGTCAATAGATATATTGTGGCAATTGGCTCAATTAGGGTGTAAAACGAAATTCCCTGGCTTGTGTGTTACATCCGTCCAATATGATAATTTCACGAGGGCAGCCAATCTCCCCAAAAGTACTTTCTCATTTATGTAATATAATTGGCCGACAAAAATTTGATGAGACCATGAGAAGGTTACGATTGGCTATTATTCAAACTAATTCTACCCGATTTGTATACTATTGGCTGGTGGACTAGTGCTCTCTCTTTGGATGCTTAACAAACTGAAAAAGACAACAGCGACAAAACAAAGTGGTCATCGCGCAGGCTTTACTTGCGGTAGAACAGGGAGCATCCCCCCAAACTTGGCTTAATATGCTCAGACTTGAGACTCTGCTCTGACTAGACATCTCTGAGGGCTCAGGTCCCATTGCACCAAGTGCGGTCGAGCGGATCTGTACATCTCCCAGGGCTCGTGTTCCCATTGCACGGATAAAGGTGTACAGAGTCTCGCCCACACGGTCACTTCGAACGCCGGAAGTTGAGGAGGCTTTGGCTGATCAGTGACGTAGTGGTACATCTGTTTGACATTTTAATATAAAGTAAAGGGGAGATGTCGGGAGCCGTTCCGCCATCGGAAGATGGCGCCGGTTCCCTGCTTCCTGGTTGCTCTCGAGAGTAACGCTGATGTCGGGAGCCGTTCCGCCATTGGAAGATGGCGCCGGTTCCCTGCTTCCTGGTTACTCTCGAGAGTAACGCATGCGCAGTTGTCCACTAGATTTGCAAGCTGTTTCCCTCTGATTGGCTTACGCTGAAGCACCAATGAGGGGCGCACACGCCATACCGAGCCCTATATAAGTGACGAGCTCCTCGAGCTCGGGGTCCTTCTCCATCTTGGAACAGAGCGAAATAATAAAGAGTGCTGTCAGAAGAATCCTGTTTGCCGCGTCTTCTTATCGGCGAAGTGGGCGCGACATAGCCTCACCCAACCTTTTGATATGTGGAGCATGTAGCCAGAATGTACCATAAATAGCCTTTGCTCCAGTTTCCCACCACATCCTCACTCCCAACTGAGACTTCCCAAGCGCCCTGTTTACTGATGGGTTTCCTGTTGGTGCACTGATCTTCCAGGCTTGCGCCAGAACTTCCTCCCAACCTCCCCTCATGATGATCCAGCTCTTCTCTAGGCTGCACCCAAGCTCTTCCAAACATGTCCGAAGGCTCCAGAGCTACACAGTTGGGTTTATCACAGCAAGAGACCAGCTCCTCTGGCACCAATTTTACGTATTACTTCCTTTCTAATGACTGCGGCTAACCACTAGACAGAAGCATTCTGAAGGAAGTGTGTGAGTCCCGTTACACACGGTTGGCATAAAATTCTTCACAAAAGCAACCCATAGGAGGAAAGATTTGTTTTGGTTCACAGTTGGAGAACATCGTTCATCAAGGTGGCAGGAACTTGAGGTGGCTGACACATGGTATCTGCAGTCAGGAAGGAGAGAGATACGAATGGCCAGACTCACCCTGTTATCCCTATTTTATGCAGCTAAGAACCACAGCCCTTTGAATCACCCATGCGTAAGGTGGGTCTCTCCACCCAGGCTAACCCAATCTAAACAATCCCTCATAGAGAAGCCCAGAAATGTGTTTTCCTGGGGATGCTGGAGCTTGCCACGGTGACAGTCATGATAAACCATTGCAGGCAAGAAGGATGTATCTGACTCAGAGTCTCACAGGGTCTAGTCTTGCCCGGTGGGGAGGGTGTGGCAGATTGGATTTAACATTGTTCGCAGGAAGATCCAGGGGTTGGTATCTTCTTCAAAGGCCTATTGCTTGCAACCTGCTTCTGCTACTCAGGCCTCTCCTCCTAAAGGCTCCATAGCCTTCAAAACAGCATAAGCTGTCAACCAAGCACTCAACACACGAGTCTTTGGAAGGGGGAACATTTCTAGTTAGACCCCAAGCTTTCTTTCTATGGACTTCCACCTCCCCCACCCCCGACTTTGGTAGAGGAAAGGGCTTTGAGTGGTTTTGTTTGTTGTTTGTTTTTTATTGTTGATGATCATAAGGAAATAATGGATGTTGAAGAGAGGATATACCTAATCTGATCTGAACGTTACACAGTAAGTCCACTACTGAAGTAGCGCGGTACCTCATCAGTTCGTATACGTCTCGTGTGTTTATGTGCCAGTTACAAATATTCCCGGCAACCCAGGGAGGTTCGGCTACTCACATCACCGTTTTGTCAGATGAGGCCGTGAGGAGAAAATTGGCTTAGCGACTTCGCCAAACTCTCCCCTGCTATCTCATCAGTGGAAGGAAAATCAAGCTGTTTCATTCCACCCTTGGCCTTCTTCCTATAGAACTGTCCTGTCTCATATGGACACACAGTAGGAGTAGTCTGAGTTGGCACATGAACGCGGTTGAAGGGTGGCTCCTCAGAAGGGGCTCATGGAGGAAGATGACTGGGGTAGCTTCTGTTGGTGTGGGTGGGCCAGAGGAACAGACTGTGGAGGGGAAGTTAGATGGCAAAGGAGTGTGACAACACCTTCTGTCAGTCCTATAGTGAATGCTGAGATGGAGTGGCCGTTGGGTATGTCCTGAGGTGGGGCAAGAAGCCTGACCCTTTATAAGCCAGTCATAGAGCATGAGCCATCCCAGATGATAGCTTTACCTTGTGTTGGGCAAGTCGCTTGGACTGAAGAGAATTACTGGGACTCAGCTATGAGCTTTGGGGAAAGCATCTTCGGCAGCTGGAGAAGTGAGGGTCTGTATTAAAAAGGGGCTAAACACAAAACCCACTGACAATCCGCAATGGGCAGCGACCTCCTTAGTTAGATACACATCCAAATTCTTGCTTGTCTTTTGTCCCTTTAGGGCATTCTACCTGGGCAAAGAGAGACCATAAGAACCACCATTTGTTAGTTGGTAATGTCCCAGAGTGTTCAAGGTTGATTTTCCTACCCAATTTAATCTGGATGATTCTGATGGCCCAAATCCTCTTCCCTAGCCTTTGCCATATGAGGCAGAGGAGCAAAGGCCCCTAGCAACAGAGGCTGAGGAGCAAAGGCCCCTAGCAACAGAGGTGAGTTAAAGCAAAAGAGTCTTTAAGGCAAGGAGAGCCCCTCCTATGACTTTCCTGATGTGTAGGAAAGAGACTCTGTCTAACACACACTTGCCTCCTGTGGCTCCAAGTGGCTCTACTTTTGCTTAGGGAGAATTCATTTACAAACTGTAGGAAGAGAGGACTTAGATGGACACAGACACAGGCAGAGAGGGCCCGATTTGGAGATGCCTGAGCTAGTGTTGCCCTGACATCATTCCCCCATCTTTTACATCACCCAAGCAAGTCACTTTCTTTTTCTCCTCTTCGGGTTACAGCCTCCACTTTGCAAGCATTCTCGGAACAGAAGGTGGTGTAAGCATTTACAGCAGTGGTTCTCAACCTTCCTGCAGCTGTGACCCTCAACCATAACATTATTTTTATTGCTACTTCATGACTGTAATTTTGTTACTGTTATGAATTGTAGTATAAATATCTGATATGCAGGACTTGTCAAAGGGTCATTATCCCCCTCTCCAGAGGGGTCACACCCCGCAGGCTGAGAAGCACATGTCCTTGACCTTCAGCTGCAGATGAGAGGGGCCTGGCTTCACTACAGAGGACAGCCACGAGGAACAGAGTAGAGACAGAACTTCCTTACAGTTACACAAATGTTAGGAAAACCCAGTCAGCAGGCATGTCCTCTGACAGACTGTCCAAATACAGAGAAAGAAGCTAAATGCGGACCTACCCTCCCCAAAATGCTCACCTAAGAACACCTGGATATAGACGGCAGGCTGGGTGACCTGGAGCCCTGCCCTCCGTGTGGTTACAAAGAAGAACCAGCCTGAACTCTGTCCTTGAAGGACTCTGTAAAAACTTTGCTTACAATTGATATGTTTAGGATGGAACTGACAAGAGTTTTGTAGCAATATAGAGAAGATGAGAGTGAGAGGTGGGACACTTTTAGTCAAGATGATTTGCTTAGGGTAGGGGGCATGGAAGCAATCAATGAATTCTGGGTGGCTGAGGCTTCCTTGTAATGGAAAGAGCTAGGAGGCCTGCCTAGGCTTCCTTTAGTTTAGTTTCTCTTTTTTCCATCTCCCTCTCCCTCCCCTCCCCCTCTCCTCCTCCCCCTACCCCTCTTCCTCTTCCCTCTCCCTCTTTTCCTCCCTTTCCCCTCTCCTCTCTTCCCTTCCCCCCTCCCCCTCCCTCTCCCTCTCCCTCTCTCCTCCTCCCTGCCTCTGTCCCTCTCCCTCTCCCTGCCTCTGTCCTTCTTTCCCTCCCCCTTCCCTCCCCCTTTTCCCTTCCTCTCCTTCTCTCTCTCTCTTTCTCCCCTTTTCTTTCTCTCTCTCCCTTTCTTTCTCTTTCTTTCTTTCTCTTTCTTTCTTTCTTTCTTTCTTTCTTTCTTTCTTTCTTTCTTTCTTTCTTTCTTTCTTTCTTTCTTTCTTATAACAGATGCAGATGTTTATGAAGCCTAAAAGGCATCAGATGTCATGTCGTCACTGTATTTCCCTCAAGGGATGAAGTAATGGATGCTCGTATAGATTCTGGATTCCTCCCTTACCTGGTCCCACCCCACTTGCTGCTTTAACAGTGTGTCAAGGATGTTCTCATTATGTGGCTCCTGCTTACCAGAGTGTCTTCATCTCTTCCCTTCTCCTCTTCCTAAACACTAACTGCTGATAAGAATTTGTGTCTAAACAGATTCAGATGTTGTGTACAGTTTTTCTATTTCCTAAATTGTTCAATTTCATCAGACAATGACCTCGATCTAGCCCAGAACAATAAAGGCAATTATCAGTTACTATGTTGCATGAATAAGCCCTACTCTTACTTTTGCAGTGTGGTATCTGCCAGAATCTTCAGTTTTATTTGTCTCAGAATGGAGGCAAACCTCACAGGCCTCATAGTCAAGCTCCTGACTAAAAGACTAAGACATGCAAGGAGAACAATCTCAGGTATCCATGTATCCCTGAGCTAGAACACTCTGCTCTAGTCAGAGAAGACTGGTGTCACTTAACACCTTACCAGAAATGTGTTACCATGGGAACACAGAATGTTAGAAGGCACAACATGGACTCTGTCCTCTTTTCTGACTATTGGTCCCATCATGTGCCATCTGACACTTTTTGGATACTGTCCTAATTAGGGTTACTGTCCCTGTGAAGAAACACCATGACCAAAAACAACTTGGCAAGAATAGGGTTTGTTGGCTTACTTATCCCAAATCACTGTTCATCATCAAAGGAAGTCAGGACAGGAACTCAAACGGGCAGGAACTTGGAGGCAGCAGCTGATGAAGAGGCCATGAAAGGGTGCTACTTACCGGCTTGCTCCTCATGGCTTACTTGGACTGCTTTCTTATGCAACCAGGACCACCTGCCCACAGAAAGGTGGCCCCACCCACAACGGGCTGACTCCCCTATCAATCACTATTTAAGAAAATGCCCTACCGGCTTGCCTACAGCCCAGTCATATAGAGGAATTATCTCAATTGAAGTTTCCTCATCTCAGATGAGTGTAGCTCGCTTGTGTCAAGTTGACATAAAACTAGCCAGCACAATCAATTGACCCCTGATACACCAGTCTATCACTGTTTTGCAATAACCTTTCCTTCTTTTTCATCCCCAAGATCTCACATTAATATCAATACCACAATATAAACTATTTTGACTTTTAAAAGTCCCACTGTCTTTAAAATTTCAGACATTTTAAAATTCAAAGGTCTCTTTAAAAGGACCCAAACTCTCTTTTAATATCCAAAGTCTTTGTAAAACTCTAAAATATCTTTAAAACTTTAAAGTCTTTCAACTGTAGGCTCCTGTAAAATCAAAAATCAATTAAATGCTTTATTACTTCTAGAGGAAGAGCCAGGACATAGTCACAACTAGATCAAAGCAAAACCAAACCCTCAAAGTGTAATTAACTCAATGTCCAGTGTCTTGGATGCACTGTCTTCTCTGGTCACATCTCCTGCCCTGCCTTCTGCAGCCCACACAGATTGTCTCCTAAGCTCAGACTGGCACTACTCCCAGGCTACTGCTCTTCTTGGTTGTCATCCATGGTGTTGGCATCTAAAATTTCTTGGGTTTTCTGCTGCATCTGGGCTTCACTTTCACCAATAGCCTCTCCTGGGCTCTCCTCAGGGACTCTAGCCCTGCCACAGAGTCTCAGCTGCTCTCACGACCTCTCATGTCTTCAGCACCACTTGGGTGACCTCACACTACCAATTTGTCTTATCAGCAGAAGGTATATCCTTGGTAGACTCTGGAAAACAGCTACTGTGTGCTACCCTGAAAAAACATTTCCCAGAAGATCTCACCTCAGTGATGCTCCTCTCCTCTTAATCACCGCTAATTTCTCAGCTCTGGACGACCAGCATTGATTATCCCAACAAAGCAAAGGTTTCACCTTGGTGATTCTGGTATCTTGTTAATCTTGCCCTATTCTTCAGTCCTGATAATTAGAGCCACAGGTTCTTAACTCAGAATAGTAAATGGCCCTGACAGGGCCATTAAAGGCCTCTCCCTAAACCCCTCTGGAAGTTCACAAGCCAGTCCTCCATCATCTGCAATCTTCTTGACACTCTCTTTTTTCCTCCAAGCTCCCACAGAATGGCTTTCCAAGCTTTGAAAACCTAATGGCTTTCTAGCCCAATGTTTCATGTCCTTCTGCAAGCCTCCCAAAAACACATGGTCAGGTTTGTCTCAGCAATACCCCAAGATCCTGGTACTAATTTCTGACTTACTGGGTTTCTTTTGCTGTGTTGATACATGATGATCAAAAGCATCTGGGGTGAAAAGTGCTTCCCCATCACTTCCACATCACTGTTCATCAATGAAGGAAGTCAGGACAGGAACTCAAGCAGGGCAGGAACCTGGAGGCAGGAGCTAAGGCAGAGGCTATGGGGGAGTGCTGCTTTCTGGCTTGCTCCTCATGGCTTGCCTAGCTTACTTTCTTACAGAACCGAGGACCACCATCCCAGGGGTGGCCCCATTTACATGGTCTGAGTCTTCCCCCATCAATCACTAGTAAAAGAAAATGCCCTTCAGCCTGATATTAGAGAGGCATTTTCTCAATCGATGTTCCTCATCTCAAGTTGACATAAAACCAGCAACCACAGATGCCTACTATATGTGATTCATGTAGGAGGACTCACCCTGCTGTGGGGAGTATGTCTTCAGGCAGGTGGGCCTGGCATGCATCAGAAAGGTAGCTAAGAGGCTTCTGGAGCAAGCCATCAGTAAGCAGTGGTCCTCTGTAGGTCTCTGCTTCAAGCTCCTGTCTTTAGTTACTGCCTTGGCTTTCCTAACATGTAAGTTAAAATAGACCCTTTCTTCCCCAAGTTACTTTTGGACATGTATTCATCATCACAGCAACAGAAAGCAAACTAGCATAGATGCCAAATAAGATTTGGATAAAATCCAAGTACTCTTTTTGGTTAAAAGTAAACCTTCAATATAAACTTGGGTCTGGATATACTTTTCTTGATATCAATACTTATCTGAATGGGGCCTGTGGTGGTTTGAATAGGAATGCCCCCCCCCCCGAGACTCATGTGTTTGAATGCTTAGTCATATGGAGTGGCACTATTAGGAGGTGTGGCCTTGTTGGTGGAAGTGTGTCACTCCCCGTAGGGATGGGCTTTGAGGTCTTCTATGGGGTCAAGCTCCAACCAGTGTGAGATGCAGTCTCCTTCAGCTGACTGCTGATGAAGATGTAGAACCCTCAGCTCCTCCAGCACCATGCCTGCCTGGATGCTGCTAGTCTTCCCACCATGATGATAATGGACTAAACCTCTGAACCTGTAAGCCAGCCCCAATTAAATGTTTTCCTTTATAAGAGTTACCCTGGTCATGCTGTCTCTTCATAGCAATGAAACCCTAATGAATAGTTGATACATTAAGTGTGTGTGTGTGTGTGTGTGTGTGTGTGTGTGTGTGGTGTGCGCGCGCGCGCGTGCATACAAATGTGCACAGGCACACACAAGTGGGCTCCTTTCCTGAAATGCATTTCAAAATTATGCATAAGAGACTATTGATCTTAAGCACAAAAGTTTCACTGGCCATTGTATACAGCCCCACCCCCCACATCTAGCTCCACACTGGAGTGAATACCCCTCCCACACACACACAGCTGTCTCCACCCTGGAATGAATCCCCTCAGTCTATCTTCTCACTGGGTGAATATCCTTTCACATCTACCAGGACCCTTCATCTCTGCATACCCAGGGGCAGGAGCAACAGCTCCCCTATGCCACCCATTGGCCTTGGGGCCTGACACACCTCTTGCTGCCCTTAGTGGCTGCCAGGCTCCAGCCCTCTGGGAATCCCATCTCTTTGGCCTCTCAACACTTAGGTCTATTGCTTTGGGCATTCTGTTCTCTAATCCCTCCTGGATATCTACGTTTACTGGTGATGTCCTCATTTTTTCTGTCCTAGGGGGTCACCCAGCTTGGCTGTCTTCTGTGTGCTTATCAGGGACATTCAGGCCTCCAAAAATTCCCTGGTGCTTTCAGGAGGCTGCTGTCATTTAAACACCTCTGAGGCTTCCTCTCGCCTCCCACACCTGGCTTCATGTCCCCCAGATCCCCACATACAAGGACCTATTATCTATCACAGGCTGTGTGATCATGCCTGTGTCTGTACCCTGAGCTGTGCCTAGCTTTTCTTTTATGTAGCTAGCTGTAACTTATCTTCCATGGGTGAGGCCGGAATGCCTTCCCTCTTAAAGAAGGCCCTGAACATTCTAGCAAAAAGTATCTTGGGAACTTGTGTTACACCATCACCTAGCCCCTTTGCTTATTGCCTACCACACCCCAGCTCCTCGGTCCATTCTTTAGGAAATGCTGGTGAGCACCAGGACCACAAGGCTATTCCTAGAACCCAGCTCTGTCCCTTACATGTCCTAGCCACACATGGCATCTTTACAAGCCTGTTTCCTCATCTATAAAGTAAGGGGATGGAAGTGACTTCTCTCATCTGATTCTCTTTAGAGCACTTGGCCATTTTGCCATATAAAACAAACCATTCGGCAGCGTCTGGGTATGAAGCACGTGACAAATGTTTGAAACTAGTTTCATGGTCTTAACATTGTGTGCCTCATGAGGGGGGCATGAGTGGAGGGAACAGCTTGGCCATTGTTTAACTCCTCCATGGTGGTGTTGGCCTCTCACACATGGCGCCGTGATTGTTTATCACGTGACAGTCTTATGGCGCTACTCTCTACCTTGGGATTTAGCTGTTTCAAGTCCTGAAGTAAAGCTGTAAATAAAGCATACAGGCAAAGCTTGTTCATAGACAAAATCTTTTTGGGCAAACATACCATTCATGAGGTGATATATCTGTTTATTTGAATAGCTAAGCCCACATACAATCTAGAGAAGTCTGTGTCTGGATTCCGGGCACTGAGGAAAAGCAGTGTGAGGGAAGAGGGGGAATCAATCAGTCTGGCGCAGAGAGAACAGCCATCTGGCAGAGGCAATGGGAGACTTCATTAAGGTCTGTTCAGCCCCAAATACTAGGTCATTAGCAGAGGGATTTGTAAAGCTGTAAGTATGTCTGATTGTACTGTGTAACCCAACCGAACCATCGCCTATTCTGAGGTGTGCTGCTGCCTCTCCAGATGCTGCTCCAGATGTTGTCCTGTGTCCCAAAGCCTCCCCCCAGAGTCAGAGTCTACCCGTCAGTGGAAGGCATTTTTCCAGCCATGCTAAGGTGGTCAGGCATCCCTTACTGGAACCACTAGTGAGACAGGTAGATGGCCGTCTTTCCTGGGCCTTTCCGGGACAACTCTGGTACATTGCGTGTGATAGCTTTACCTTAAAGGACTGGCAACTGACCAGAGAAGAACGACCCCTCAGTGATTGTGAGCCACCTGATGGCAGTCTAACTGCTAGCAACCCATCCTGTCCAGATGTCTGGGTGCCTCATAGGACAAGGCAGGAAAATAAAGGCCATTCCTTTCCTGGGAATCTGCTTGCTTTGCTACCAACCTGTGGGTTTTGACTAGAGCATGTCTTACAGGACAAGGCTGGCAGCTGAGCTGAGGACTGAAGCTTCAGACACTCAACAGAGAGGTGCATCCATCCCACAATCAGACTCAACAGGAAGTCACAGGGCCAATAGTTGAGAGGCAGATGGGCAGAGGAAGGCTGCTTCTGGTCATCATTTCTAGCTTGGAGGTGGGTGAACCCTGCAGGTACAGTTCAGGGTCCTAGCTGGACACAGCGAAGACCTAAATGTGCAGTCCTAATTATAGGGCTTTTTACTAGGGTCTCTTCCAACACATAATCCATTCATGATAGGATCCTTATTTGGGGGGGATAGAGACTTATCACACCCCACGATATGCTAAGTTAAGTTGTGATAGAAACCATAAGGTGTGTTCCCAAAACTTCATAGCCTTGACTCTGACCATGCGGTGTCTCCATGTTTCCTTTCAGAAAAACACTCTTCCTGCTGAAGTCTGCTAAGACATGCTCATGCCTTTAGCTGGAGAACCCCCAAACAAATCCTGACCAACTATTTGACATTTTTAACCTTCCATTCCTTCTAGCGCTCCCCCAGAAAGCATCCAGGGATTAAAGGACATTTATTTCCCAGAGACTTAGAAAAAAGGGAAATACTCCATTACCAAGCGAGGCAGGGCATGGGCTGCAGGCAGTTTGAGTCACAGTCTGTTGACTGTGGCTCTGGGGCTGCTCTGGCCTCATGGGGAAGTGCAGGCTGAACTGATCAGATCATGAGCTAAATGTCCTAACTGTCTATGCCTTGGGGTTGGAAACTTTTTCTGAAGTTTACTGAAAAGTTGTACATTTCCGTGTCAGGGCCACATGCGCTGCTGCCCGCAGCAGCCCTTACTGAAGACATTTAAAGCTGCGTGATTCTGTTCTGACTCCGGTGTCATTTGAGAGCCATTGTGTGCTGAGTCCCCACGAATCACCTCACGATTCTTACCAGTAAACCTGAGTCAGCCCTCTATGTCCATCTGCTAATTTCCAAGTGGCTTGAAACCAGGAAATGAGTAAAGAGGGCGTTGGGTAAGGAATGGCCACAGTACCTTCCTGTGCAGCAGTGTCTCCTGTTCTGAAGTGATTCACCAGCCAGCACTGGCCTCCAGTCACAGGTCATCAATGTGCTAAGGGTGAAGTTTACAACTCTCAGCTTTTACCCCATTTCCTCCGTGGCTCCCCTACCCGCTAGGACTGACTTGCAGACAGAGGGACAATGTGGGAATTCGGAGCCCAGGTCTTAGACAGTGACACAATCATCAGAATCCGTGGCGTTCTAACCAGGCTGGTATCATTGCAGCCTGTTCCTGAGAGGGAGGAGGCGTGGAAGGCCTAACAGGTAGCTTGGTTACATAACACGCCATCTAGAGTCTAGATTTAAATAGCTTGTTTCTGTATGACTCACTAGGTTAGAAACTAGGGCCAGACTCAGTTGGAGTGGCTTATTTCTGTTCTACTTTTTGCCACTGGGGAACTTCGGCTGGGACGCCTGGAGAAGAAGGGAGTTGGTTCTATGCATTCCCCATCTTTCCTCCCTCAGGAAGCCAAGGCAGGTTTCCCATGAATGCCAGCTTCCAAGTCAACGGAGGATGCCTGAGTTCTTGGTACCTCTGTTCAGAATTCACACAATGTAACTCCTGTTCTGTTCTGCCAGTCAGAGTGAGTGACAGGCCCAGTAAGAGTCCCGGGACCAGTGCTAACTCTAGGAGCAGAGGGACTGACTACCTGTTAGACGCTGCAGAGATTTGGGCCATACTCAACTGACCACAGCAAGGACTCCAAATCCATTCCTTTGCTAACTAACTAACTAGTTAGTTAAGCACAAAGCCTTCTGATTTCGAAGCACTCATCATTGTGATTGGTGCTTGTGAATTCACCAAGAGCATTCGAGTTATTTCCCTTATCATAGGACAAACTTTTGAAGTGTGTCCCTTCCTATTTTTCAAATGAGGGATAGAAACTCACCTACTCAGGGTCTCAGCTGCATGGAGACGTCGACTCCTCTGTCTGTTCCCTAGGTTGTGCTGGTAAAGAATTCCATTTACCTCCAGACAGGCTGCTTGGCTTAATTGTAAATATGTTTGAGATCAGAAGGGAAGCTTTTCTTTCCCCAGACTGCCGCCTGATATCCCAGAGCTGTCTTGTTTGGAAGGCACTTGTTTCTCGCCGTGCTTACAAATTCCAGACAAGCTTCCCGGGAGTCTCTTTCGTTGCAGCCGGACAGGGTGGATAGAGTTGGCTCAATAAGAAAAAGGTAGCAGCGGAGAGGCGAGCGGTACAGCCTCTGAGTCTATACAGAGAAGCATTTTGAAATCTTTGCCTTCAGAAACACTGCGTCTAGCTAGCTCATCAAATGGGGGATGCATGGCATCCCTCCGGAGCCCAACTGAAAGTCTTGGGTTTGGCTGGAAGCATGTTTGAGCTGCAAGAACTCAACCAAGAAAAGAAGGAAGATAGGAAGGAGACAGGGAGGGATAGAGAAAACTCCAGGCTGAGAAATTATTAAACAAACAATGCTTTAAAAATAAAAAATATACATTGATTATTTGGCGCTGAGCCTCTGTGATGGTGGGGTGAGGCTCAAGAGTGTGAAGACAGAGTTGGAGACTGTCTTAAAACAATGACGTTGATAGCATCCATTTCTTTTTTTTTTTTTTTTTTTTTTTTTTAATTTTTATTTTCAGCAAATCAAAAAAAATTAAATTAAAAAGCATTCAAACAGAATAAAATGAAAATAAACAAACAAGCAAAATACCAAGGGTCAGATATACTTATACAAGAATTCTATAGGGCCTTCAAACAAGCAACACTTTTTGAGTTATGTTTAAAAAAATTCAGAACCACAATAAGCTCCTTCACAAAGCAAATAATATTGAAATAGTGAAATCAAGTGTAGACCCAACACAAATATATAAATTATAGTCCAATATCCCTCATGAATATACATACAAAAATTCTCATTGAAGTAGTTGCAAACTGAATACAAGAGATATAAAAAAAAATAATATTCCATGAATAACTGAACAACTTTTTTTTTTTTTTTTTTTTGAAGACCGTACTCCATATACAGGCTGCATGTTTTGGGATAGCCCCCACTCCAGATGATTGAGACCTACATGAAAACCAAGCTGCACATTTACAACATATGTGCAGGGAGGCCTAGGTTCAGCCCATGGAGGTAGATCTGTGTAGACTAGGTATGCTCCACGGTTGGTGATTCAGTCTCTGAGAGCTCCAAGGGTTCAGGTTGGTTTACTCTGTTGATCTTCCTGTGCAGTTCCTATCTCCTTAGGGCCCTCAATCCTTCCACCTATTCTTCTTTAAGAGTCCTCAAGCTCCATCCACTGTTTGGCTCTGGATATCTGTATCTGTCTGAGTCAGCCAGAAGCTGGAAAGAACCCAGATGTCCTTCAACAGAAGAATGGATACAGAAAATGTGGTACATTTACACAATGGAGTACTACTCAGCCATTAAAAATAATGAGCTCATGAAATTCTTAGACAAATGGATGGAGCTAGAAAATATCATCCTGAGTGAGATGACCCAATCACAAAAGAACACACATGGTATGCACTCACTGATAAGCGGATATTAGCCCCAAAACACACAATACCTAAGATGCAACGCATAAACCTCATGAAACTCAAGAAGAAGGAGGAAGACCAAAGTGAGGGTGTTTTTGTCCTTTTTAGAACGAGTATCAAAAGATTCAACCAGAGCTCCCAGGAGCTAAACCTCCAGCCTGAGAACAGACCGGCAAGCTGTCCTCTGAGAGGCTCTAACCAGCAGCTGACTCAGATAGCATCCATTTCAACCCACGATGTTTAAAATCTTTCTTCATTTTAATAGATGCCAGAGAATCAGTGGCCAAGGCTCTTAAGGATCTGCTAATCTGTGCTCCGTGTCCCATATGGTGCTTAGCGGGACACAGTCACTCATGTGGCTCCAGGCTTTGCACTTCATCAGACGAAGGACTCTTGCTAATGATTTATCTCCTTACCCTGACTATGATAGCCAGGGCAGATTCTCCGCCATTTGAGTGAGGACACTGAATGAATTGGCTGCTCCAAGTCATGACGCAGTCACTAAAGATGGAGCTGCCGTTCCGATCACACTGTTGCTTTTTAAACCTACAGGCAGCTCTGCTGACTTTTTATAGATATAAATATGCGTCTGATGAAAACGGAAACAACATCTCGCTTGCCATCCAGAACAGGTCAGTAGGAAATCTTGTTCTCTTTTTTTTTTTTTTAAAGACCGATGTGATTTTAAATTCGAAGAGATTTTATCTGACGTCTTTGTTGTTGTATAAACAGGTCAAGAAGATTTTCCCCACTTATTCTGAAATCTTGGCAAGCACAACCATAGTAGATCACACGCATATTCTAGAAACCACATACTCAGGGCCCCATTGTGTGACATTTCTGTAGAGTGACTTTGCTATCATAAGTAACAGTGTACATGAAGGTCTATACTCCTGCTTTCAAGCCAGACTTAACGAGACTGGAGGGTCAAAGGCCATCGTGACTGCTGAGGTATCTAACATTTCTTACATTATAAACATCCCTGTTGAGTTCAAGTGAAGCACAGTCTGCCATAAAAACATTTCTTTTTAACAACAGTTACATTCATTGATTGAGACAGACTGGCCTTGGGCTCCCTGTGTACTGTGGATGGCCTTGAACTTCTGAGCTTCCTTCCTGTATGCCCCAAGTCCTAGGATTTGCGGGCATGTGCCACCATGTCCTGTTTATATGGTGTTGGGGTTCAATCCCAGGGCCTTGTGTACAGTAAGCACCCCACTGACTGAGCCTCAACCACAGCCCCACAACAGTCACTGGAGGCTCTCCCTCCTGAAGAGGCCCTCTGTGGACTGTGATGATAAAGGCAAACTGTCTCCTCCCTCTGAATGTCTCTTCTGCTCCTAGAGACCATCTCGACGTAGACCATTTGCTGTACCTAGGGCACCTCGTCGCTCTTCCCGTGATCCTGGGCCCGCTGTTTTGTTAGATGCTACTGAAAGCTGCTTACTTGGGGAAGATTGTTACCTTTGCCTCTTCTACAGCACAAAGTCATTCCTAGTTTACCCTGGGATTTCGAACTGCCTGCTTTGAAAGAGAGAGTATTCCTGTCTGGATGAAGCAAAGCAAGGGTCAGTGAGCAAGGACGAGACGCACCTCCCTGACAAGAGATGCTCTGTCCTTTGTAACTTTGGCTGCTTTCATGTCTCTCACTGCTGCTCTTTCCAGGGATATTTTTATAACAATTTTTATTTTTAAAGTGGCAATATAATCACATTATCTCTCTCCTTTCCTTTTCTCTCTCTAATGCCTCCCATGCAGCCAACTCTGTTGCTTTCTGGCAAATTCATGGACTCTTTCTCTTTGAATGTTGTTTAATATATATATATACATACATATATATGTATATGTGCATATTTACATATGTATATATTGTGTGTATGTATATATATATATTGTATACATATGTGTATATATATGTATATATACACACAACATATGTACACTGTATGTATATATGAGTAGCAAGCAGTGATCTAGACCTGGTAGAGTATGAAGATAACACAGAACTCATGTACTGAGGACTTACAGACCCCTGTGTCAGTTAGCTGTCAGTCACATTGACAAAAAGCCAGCGTGGGTGGGGGTGGTGCCAGAACAAAGAAATGGTTCATCTTGCTCGTGGTTTATAAGGGTTCAGCCCATGGCTGGCTGGCTCCATTGCTGCACCTTAGGTCCTTGATTGATTTCTCTGTGAAAGCTGACTATTGCTGAATTAAAGCTGCTCCCTCTTTTCCTGATTTCTGATTTGCCCAAAATATTACATCATTTTTCTATTACTGGTTGGTGAACTCTTGTGTGAAGCTGTCAGTTTCTAGAGGTTTCCTTTCAAGAAGGGTTAAGGATTAATTAAATATCTACAGCAGTTATAAGAGTATTCAGTTTGATATTTCTTCCTGGTTCTGCTTTTTGGTTTTTGTAGGTAAAATTTTCCTAGAAAGAATCCAATTCTTCTTAAATTTCAATGTCATCAGCATACTTAGTGCAAGGATCTATTGTTCCCCATGATAATGGCTCAGGGCTAGGATGTCCATTGTCACTCCTTCTATTTGGTACATATGGTACAGAAAAGCAAGAAAAGAAACATTTAAATGCCAGGGCTAGAACAGGTGAGAAGACTGTCATTATCTGAAGATGGTATATTTGTGCAATGACCAAAAAATATCTCCTGATAACATCTGTGACAGGTACCCTGGCATCAGAAACTTCAAACACCCAATTAAAGTTCATGGCACCTGGCTTGACCACCTCCTTCCCTCCACCCCTGAAAAACATACAGTGCCAGTAGAATAAACTTTAAGATATACAGGCGATTGAGGTATTCATTCGTCTATAGACTGCAGGGCTGTATAAAGTTTCATTTTCTTTAATTGGCCTTGTGCATTTGCGGAGCATTCCAGAGGCCCTTCTTGGAAAGTCAGGAGCTAATTCTGTATGTTAGCCACAGGAAGAAAGTCCCAGAAAACCACAGGAAGGTAACAGCGTACATCCACCAGAGCACTAAAGCAGAGAAGGCTGACAGCGCCCGGCATCCAGGAGGGATTTGAAAGAGGCAAAGGCTTTACACTGCTTCTGGAGAGAGCATTTTGTCACTGTTAAAACTGAGCATGTGCTTTCTGCTTGAATAATTCCATTCCTAGCTCTATGCCCCCTTCCCCCATCCAATGGCTGTGTGTGTGTTAAAAGACGTATTTCCCAGGATGACATCTTTATAAAACCTCCAAATTAAACATGACCCAAATAAGGTGGGTTCAGGGGTGATGCCCCCTTCCTCCTCTGCCACCTGCAGTAGCCAGGAGAGCTGATCCTGGGGTTATGAGAGAGGGACACCTAGCCCTGTCCCCTCACTGGTTGTAGAACTCCAGAGAGCAGACCCTGTACCTTGTCTGGGCAACACAGTGGAGCTGGCTCTGATAGCAAAAGTGCTGTGAGCCAGCCCCAAGTTGGCGAGAGCTGAAGAGCTGGCCCAGCCCCTCATAGGTCTGCAGCACTGGGGAAAGTAGGCCCGGCACCTTGACTGGGCAGCAGCATTGAGCTGGCTGTGGAGAAAAGGGTATGGGTGAAGTAGCCTGAGAGCTGATGGGCTGGCAGGCAAGTGGGTGAGCAGACTCTGCCTCCTGCCGATGGCAGCATTGAGAGAACCATCCAGAGCAATGCTGGAACATTCACCCTGGTGGTGCAGGACAATACACTGGCCGGCTCAGCTGCCACCCAGGCTCAGATTCAGGGCTCTGAGTTGTCCCACCTCAAAGTCTACATCATCTGCAAAAGGTTGGGACACAGGAAAGGGCTGGTCCTGCAGATCCAGAGCTGTAGGATCTCCATGACACATGGCAACAACAGGACAATCAGGAGGAGTTCCCATGAGACTCCAACACTGATGGTGTCATAGAAGTCACAGATCTCGAACCAGACCAATGACTCATGGCTATGAACATTTACAAGTGAAGATGTGTGGACAGAGGGATGCACTGTGGGACACACTGTGACAACTACAGCTTCCATGATGAGATGCTTTCTATGCTTTGTTGTTGTTGTTGTGTGTATGTATGTATGTTTAGTATGTGTGTTTTATTTTGCAGGTAAGGCTTGAAGGACAAAGGGCAGGTATGAGGAGATGGGGAGATGAAGGAACTGGGCTACATGATGTGAAACTCAAAAGAATCAATAAAGAGTTTTAAGAAATGTCCCAAATATCCATATAGATGTATTCACATAACAAAATATAATCCAAGATGAAAAGCAGTAGACTTAAACCTACATGCAGAGGCACAGATGAATCAGATATAAAGGCAGAGCTAAAGAATATGAACAGAAGTAATGTGTATTATGTAACTCCAGCTCAAAGCAGAAGAATGTAGCCTGTGGGAATGGCACAGAGCAAGCAACTGCCTGCTATAGGATGGATGATGGAACAGTAAGAGAGAGGCCTTAGGCAATGGGATTCAGGAGGAAATGCACTAGTCTGTCTCCCGGGTGTGACCACTGTCTCAACTGACCATTAAAATATGAACACACACACACACATGCACGCACATGAGCATACACACACACACATATGCACATGTGCATACACACATGCAACACACTCACACACATACACACACTTGCACATGCACAAGTACAAGCACACATATACACATATGTACACAATGACACACATACATGCATGCATACACATACACACTCACACACATACACACGAGCACAGGCAAGTGCATGCACATAAGCACATGTACATACACAATACACACACATATGCACTCATACACACATGCACATAGGCACACACATACATATGTGCACACATATGTGCACACGCTCATTTACATACACATGCACATAGACATGTATATATACTCATGCACATACATGCATGCACACACATCAGGGTTACACTATGCAATGAAAGCCACAGGCTGACAGAGTGAAGCTCTAAATACAGCCACTGAATAGAAAATGGAACACCAATGTGCAGACTGAGTTCCTTTAGAAAGAGTGAGAGCGGGGAAGAGAAAGAAAACCATAGATGCAGATCAGTGAGACAGAGCCGAGCGGCAAGCTCAACACTCGGTTTAATGACTAATAAAAACCCAGCAGAAATGAACTGGCATCTTAACTACAGAAAGCAAGGTATGTCTTCATGTTCCTTCATTTAAAGGAAAAGGGTGTTATGAAAACTTTATGCTGTTGAAATTGAAACTTTAGAAGAATTGGACTCTTTCTAGGAAACTTTTCCCTATAAAACAAAAAAATAACTAGGGAGAAATGTCAACCGGAGTACTCTTAAAACTGTAGTAGACATTTAATTAACAGCTTAAACCATCTTGCAAAGAAAACCTCCAGAGATTGATGGCTTCACCCACAAGTTCACCAAACAGTAATCGAAAAATGCTGTAATATTTTGGGCAAATCAGAAATCAGGAAAATAGGGAGCAGCTTTAATTCAGCAATCAGTCAGCTTTCACGGCAAAGCCAATCAAGGACCTGAGGTGCAGCAGGTGCCCACACTGCCTAGCCTTGAAAGTGTGGTCCAGTGATACAGGTTCAGTCGTCATGAACAGTGGCCATTTAATTATCCAAATGCATTCCGTGCAGCCTTTAAAAAATTCAATGGGATTGACTACATCAAAAGAATAAATAAATTCATACAGCCATCTCCAGGTACATTTTTGGAAATCTAAAAGTAAAAGCCGATGACAATTTTCAAAAACTCTGGGCAAACTAGACTTTGAAAGGAACAAGGCGTATAGAAAATGAACTTCCTTTGAGGGCCAAGAACAAGATGCTCTTGAGAGCACTCATGTTTAACCTTGAAAGGCAGGCTTTCCTGAGGAAGTGCCGTACAAAACAGGAGGCAGAGCTGGGGAGGACTAAGCACACATCAGCGGTGAACTAACCGCTGATTAAAGTCAGTACACAGGAAACAAATATATTTGTGCCAATCTGGAGCATTTAGCGTATGCCATTTGGCATCAGAAATACCAGGTCTCTGCAAGTAAACAGACACTCTTCAGAACTGACAGGGGACCTAACTAAGGGCGAACTGAAGCCTGTGGTCACTGGAGGCCTGTTATAAGGGCATCTTTTCGCTAACTGTACCTGAGTATCCATAGTTCTGTACCAGTAAAACCCAGCAGCATTTCTTACTATGGACTTGAGTTAACTCACAATGATTATGAAAACCCAAAGCATCAAGAACAGTGGAAGTAATTTCAAAAGAAAAGAACTCCCTTCCAGACACCAAGACTTTATGGTGTTGAATAGAACTGCAATTAGGTATGGGAACAGGAAGTTGGCCAATTCTATAATGTAAAAATAACAGTTCTCGGTGGAAGTGATAGGATTATTGTTGAAATAATGCTAACTAGAGGTAAGTTAGAGCTTGATTTCAAACTCCTCCTCCTCCTCTCTCCCTCTCTCTTGTTTGTTTGGAGAGACAGAGTCTTGGGTGGTCCACACTGGCCTTGCATTTGCCGTGGTCATATAGTTGAAGATACCTTGAACTCATGGCTTCCAAGTGCTAGCTTTACGCATGTGTACTTTGTCTACAGGTGGACATTACATATGTCTACTTTGCCCAGGTAAGAGAAGAAAATGTCGGCAGTAGCTGGGTTCTGTCACTATCAGGAGGGAAAACTTATTATAAAAATACTTTAGTGTGAAAGCTATTTGGGAACAGATAATATTATGATTGTATTCAAAGATACATATGTGTGTGTGTGTGTGTGTGTGTGTGTGTTTTAATACAGATCTGTATATGTAGATGACTTTGGTTTTTATTATATAATATGTAATATTATAATATATAATTATATATTATATAATATATATAACTGTATATAATCATTTTCTTTTAAAATCATCAGCCATTTTTCTCCTTAAGTCTTGTATGCTTGTAAGGGAATTGTTCATAGGCTCAGTTAGAATCTGATTAAGAGAGATATCTATCATATTTTTTGCTAAGGGACAAAGAAAATTTCAGTTTTTATAACCTACATGGTGGAGAGAATATTGATTTGAATGTTCCTTACAGAGTTCTTTTCGTACTTATTTTGATTTCTCTCCAGACTCTCTCCAGCCCCTCCCTTCTATGATTTCCATTTGTTATTATCATCCCATAGAGTTTTCAAAGGAAAATAACCCTGCAATTACATGTTGTGACTGTTGGATAATTGCAAGCATGGTGCTTGAGTGCCCCACACAGTGAGTTAGTACAAAGATGAGACCCTTTCAGGTCATCTCGGCTGCAGCTATTTATCATCAGAAGGATGTAAATACAGTCATCTGGGGGAAAAAAAAGAATCAAATTCAAAGCATGTTGAATGAGAGTGGCCGGACTCTTAGTCTACAAACTCACCAGCAAATGGGAATAACAAAACACAAGAAGCCATAGGTGGCATTCGGTTAAGGCCAAATGAAAGGAGGCTTCTGGGAAAGAAGCCAAAGAGAGCAGGGTGGACTCAGGCCCTCAGGCCATCCTTGAAAATTTCATGACCAAGGTGTAAGAGTGAGTATGCATCCCACTCGAAGCAAGGACTGGTGACAGCCAGTAAGCTGCTCTGTGAGCTCAGCTGCAGAGACGGTCATGAAACCGTGGAGGTGTAAGGAGATGGACACAGGCATTCTAGAAGGAAAAACCAAGAAACACGGGGGTGTGATGTGGAAAGTATTACCCTGACAATCTGTGGAAGGTCTGCTCTCTGTAACTAAGGGCTAGTGTGTTAGTCTTTAGAAAGCTGAACTTTGGGTAAATCCTTATTTAACAAGGAGGCTTAGAAGACGGCTGGAAAACAGCGGCTGGTGGGAAACTCAGGTAAAGCACAGGGAGGAAGGCCCTGGAGATGAGCTGTCTCTGCTTTTCTTCAAAATGTCGAGAAATCAAGATCAAAACCACAATGTCACAGAGTCAGCATGAGCACAGGCTGACTGAGTCGTCGCATCTAAGAAGAAAGAAAGAAAAAAAAATGGCCCAAGTGTGTGCCGTGTTGGAGCGTTGTGGTATAAGGCAGGAAACGGCCATCTGTTGTCTCTGCAGTCCTAGACAGGTGGGACGTAAACAGCACATGCGCATGCGCGCACATACACAGGCACACACACGGAACAGCGTGAGCCAGAGTAGCTATTATTTACATAAGACAATATGCTTTAAGACAAAACTTCTTATTAGGGACATAAAGGACATTTTCTAGTGATACAAGCATCCAGGCAGAAAGAAAATAAACCATTAAAACTCCATATGCGCCTTGCACGAAGCCAACTGGACAGAGTTGACAGGAATCGGCTAAATCAGCTGGCTGTTGGAAACATCAGAAACCCATTTTCCATAATGGCTGGAACAATGGACATTTAGCAATCAGGAAATAAGAAGCAGGGAATGTGCTCAGAAAACAGCAGCACACTGTAACCAGCAAGAGCAGAAAGGACAAGGTTTGCATGGGACCACAGGTTGGGCCGTAAGTGAGCCTCCTGGGTTTAGAACAACCAAACTCATGCAAGCTTTGCATTGCGCCAGCAAAGGAGATGAATGAGAAATCAAGAGAAATTGCAGATATATAAATTACATATTTCTAAGCTGTGTGTGGGAGAAAAAGATCCCATTGGAGAATAGTTTCAGGTGAAGAGAAAAATTATCAACACCAAGGGCAAAAAGGAAAAAAACAAAACAAAACAAAATGATAAGTTGCAGCTTGTCTTAGTTAGGGTTTTACTGCTGTGAACAGATACCATGACCAGGACAACTGTTATAAGGACAGCATTTAACTGGGGCTGGCTTTCAGGTTTAGAAGTTCAGTCCTCTATCATCAAGGTGGGAGCATGGCAGCATCCAGGCAGGCATGGTGCAGGAGGAGCTGAGAGTTCTACATCTTCATCTGAAGGCTGCTAGCAGAATACTGACTTCCAGGCAGCTAGGATGAGGGTCTTAAAGTCCACGCCCACAGTGACACACCTACTCCAACAGGGCCATACTTTCTAATAGTGTTGCTCCCTGGGCAGAGCATTTACCAATCACCACACAGCTAAAGTGTGCTGAGACATGGGTTGCCCTTGGTAACCCTGTTTTACAATGAAGAGCTGTCTCAGATCAATATCCTAATCCTTCATCTTAGGAGACTACAACACAGACAGAATATTAAATCCAAACCGATAGAATAAAATTTTTAAAAGGAACCATAGATTAGATTAGAACATCATAGAATCTGAAAAACTGAGACACGGGCTAAGATAAAATTCAGAATTAGGTGTGGGTTTGCCAGCCCTGGTTGACTTCTGAAGTTCTTGAGGAAGAGGAAGACAGCAGAGATCCAGTATTCATAATTGAGTGTGTATGTGCCAGCTGCTTGTGAGATACAGTCATTGCCGTGAGATGTGCCCACCATACCATGTTAAACACTAAATCAAAGACTCACCCAAAGTTGGTCAGACTGTATGTGCCAACAACATAATGTTAAAGGTACCCATCCATGTTCCAGTGTGCTCTGGAGATAGCATTTGGTAGACAACCACTGAATAGGACAGCATCTGAGGCTGTCCTCTGACAGATTATGTCCTGTGTCATGGACAGTGTACCTCCTGACCTCCAGGCTAACATCCAGGCTGGCACTCACAAAATGAAAATCCTCCTGCAACAAAGACCTTTTATAACCCTTTTCCAGCCAGGCTTGCTGTTTGGTTGAAGCAGACCCTAGTTATTTCCAGATGAAATGGATTCCCCAAGTTTTGAAAGGGCTGGACTGCTTGGGAATTGTACAACCTGCATGGGGCCTCGGAGGGCATCTTCCTCTTCAGCCACTGCAGTCTAATATTGAACTGTCATCTCCACAGCGAGTGTAGTTTCCCCAGATGGGTTATTTTTCAAAATTGACCTACATTAGCAGAAGTAAAATTTCTTCATATTTTGTAAAAAGACATTGCTTTGAGTTTGAAATGAATTGGTGTTAGAACTAACATTCTGTCCGTGGGAATGTGAATAAACATGTCCACTGCCACTGTCCTCGCCGACTGTTGCCAGCAGTACCCTGTAATTCTGCTGAGCAGGCAATGAATTTACCCTTTGAGGTTTAGTAATATCTTTGGGATGATGTCTGGAGGGAGCAGCCTGCACACGCATAACAGACAATCACGGTATTGCAGACAGCCAGCTTCCGAAAGCATCCTCAGACGTCAACCAGGGCCGGCAAACCCACACCTAATTCTGAATTTTATCTTAGTCCGTGCCTCGGTTTTTCATATTCTATGATCTAATACAAAGTTTAGCTTTGTTTTAATTCTTGGATGGTTCTGCGACGCGCTTACAGACAGGCTTATGCAGGTTCAGTACCAAATGCAGGATGTATGTACATCTGTCTATCCCCATGTGGCCACCTCCAGACTAATACAAGGGGCACTGTATCTGCACTTGAGAAAGTACTGCCATGAGCTTTGGTGACCAAGACAGTGCCATTTGTCTGGACATGGAACACAGAAACAGGGATGGGAAGTGACCGAGAGGTGACGCTCAGAGCATCTCCTCACATGGTGCCTTGCTTACGTGATTTATAGAGAGGTGAGTGCCCCAGGATTGTCTAGCCTAAGTTGTATGGTACGCTGAACTGGTAAGTGGTTACAGCCAACCATTCAAATAGGAATGATCACCACAAGGAAAGAGTAAATAGTAAAATAGATTTTAAGGCTACTGTACCAGTGTAGGATGAGGAGAGGTTGGGGCTAGGACATATGTTATAGTCATCTCAACTCCAGCATTTCCACTTCATCAACAAGTGTTCACTATTCTATAATTCGTTCAACAATACAGCCAGTTTTGATAAGCACCCATCACGTGCCGGGATAAGGAAGAGAGTTGAAGGTTGTAA
Organism: Mastomys natalensis; assembly: GCA_021653895.1. Classification (NCBI taxonomy): domain Eukaryota; kingdom Metazoa; phylum Chordata; class Mammalia; order Rodentia; family Muridae; genus Mastomys; species Mastomys natalensis. Next base: position 120,531 of record JAJTUV010000666.1, read on the forward strand.
TGCCAGTTGTCAGAACGACTGCTGGAATCTGAGTCCTACTTCCAAGGACACTGCAGCACACAGCTAGTGTTGCTGTCTGCACATTGACCTCTGAGACTTTGTTTGCAACATTCTCTTTGCCTATGACATTTGCACTTCTCAGCTCAACGCTTCAGTAACTTTCTATGCCCTTTACATCCTGCAGCCAATGACTACGCAGCTTACTTGAGGCAAAAAAAAGTGAATTTCAGGTTGTAGGAAATAGGAATTAAGGATTTCTGTGTCTTGACTGTGAAATTCTGTTCTTCCTCCTCTTCTTCTTCCTCCTCTTCCTCTTTCTCCTCTTCCACTCTTTCCTCCTCCTCTTCCTCTTCTTCCTCTTCCTCCTTCTTTTTTGGTGTGTTTGTCTGTCTATTTGTGTGTATGTATATACATGTATATGTGGAAGTCAGAGGTCAACCTTCACACAGACCCTCCCAGGCAGTATATACCCACCTATTGGTGTAATAGTGACATGACAATGATATGGCCTCAGAGATAACCAACAACTTTGTAATTGGATTGGAGGCCATGGGAAGGAACACACACCTGGTACTATAAATCTATTTAAAATCTATGACTAGGGGACTTAAGGGCTCAAGGGTCGGGGCATATTAGCACTTCCTCAAGTGAAGATGTTATCAAACTTTTAAATGTTTCTGTTTGTACCTGTAGACTAGTCTTGTTCTCAGTCTGGGACAGAAGCTCCTTTTCACAGAGATTGACAGTTAATGCACTTAATATCTGGTTAAAGCGCTGAGACTAACAGATTCTTGCACACTCAGAGCTAAATGAGGTATCTATATCACACACCCCACGAGGGGCCTGGAATGTTGAAGAAGAGGGGAGAAAGATGGTGAGAGTTGGAGAGTAGGAAGGGGCGACACAGGATGCTGCTATCCAGATATGATATGGGTGCTACAGTCATGAGTACAGTAGCTATGGACACCTGCACGAGACAGCAGCCTATGACATTTTATCATGGATAGAGGAGGTGTCCGTGAGCTCCTACCTCTACCCAAGGAGCTATGGAGTGTTAATGGTTGCTGAAGGGAAGTAGTATTTTTCTTCGATGGTATAGCCACTGGGAAATTAGCTGAGAAGAAGAAATGGTACAGAGGAAATGGAAGAGGTACGGTAGAGGCTAATGGAGGGTGAAGGTAATCACAATCACTTTATATGTGCTTGAAACTGAGAGAGAGAGAGAGAGAGAGAAGAGAGAGAGAGAGGAGAGAGAGAGAGAGAGAGAGGAGTAATCTTGTCTGGATGGCTGGGCAGTGAGCTTCCCAAGGAAATGATTTTAAAGTGTCATTTGGAAAATGATTTCAAACTAGTTAAGTCAGAGGGGAAAAACATCTGATGTAGAGATTTATGGTAAATTGTGTCCCCCAAATTCATATGTCAAAACACTAGTCCCAGTACTCCTGAATAGGGCTGCATTGGGCACAGGATGTTTAACGAGATGCCTAAGAAGTGCTGTTAGGATGGACCCTACTCCATCTTACTGGTTCCTTCTAAGAAGGCATTGGACAATGTACAAAGACAGTCGGGAGATGCACGCGTACAGAATAGAGACTACATATGACATAGCAAGAAGACATCCATTTACAACCCAGGAGGAGGAACCTTGAAATAAATCAGATCTGCTAAAACCTTGATCCCGAACTTGCTGTCTTTAGAACTATGCAGATATGTCTGCTGTTTAAACCACTCCGGCTGTGGTATTTGATTATGCTTATTATGTTAGTCTCATTTGCTTTGAGCTCTATTTGGAGAATCAGAAAGGTTGCCTGAAATCAGAAAGGAAGCTGACACCCTTTCACTGTGACCTGGATAATGTTACCTCTAGCTCTGGGACTAAGGCTTTGCTCCCCTAAAACAAAGACCCTGTCTAGCTCTCACCTCTGACATCCCATCTGGAATGATGATGCAGTAAATTCAATGCCTCCAGCCTCTGTAGTCTTAGCTCCCCAGAGAAGAAATGAGCAAGGTGATTATCTGAGAATGTTTTAATGAGACTGCAAGCACCTTGAAACATCTCTGATTCATCAAGTCTAAACATGGGTGATCAACAACTGATCGTCGGAGAGACCGGCAGTTGGGTAGATAAATATCCACTTAATCTATTCACTGGTTGAAGGAGCTCTATCTCACCAGAGAGAACTCTGAGGGGCTGCATATGGGAGTAAACTGTTAATGATAACTGAAAAAAAAAAAAAACCTTAGTATTTCTGGAATTAACTTTTTGATGTAAGTACGGTTTTGTAAATCAGGGAGCTGAGGTCCAGGGAGGCTAACATGTCAAGCATCCCACGTTCCTCATGCTGAGGAGAGCAGAGGTGGATGAGACCTGATAGGAAGGTCAGTCAGTCTTGAACTCTGCATGCCCAGGCTCTTTCCACAGTGAATACTCTGTACCTGGTTGACGCCGTTCTTGCAAATTTGCCTTCTTTCCTTCCTCCTCGACTCCCTGATACTGCACACCTAATAAAAGAACTCTCAGGGTGACAGAAAAACAAGCCTGTTGTGAAACAGAATGGGATGAGTCTAGAAATTTCCTAGTCAGCAGAAGGTTCAATTTGCTGCATTAACCATTCAGCCTAAACTGAAAGGCCTGGTGTGGTGGTTTGAATATTTGTCAGAGGAAGTGGCACTATTTGGAGGTGTGACCTTGTTGGAATAGGTGTGTCACTGTGGGTGTGGATTTTAAGACCCTCATTCTAGCTGCCTGGAAGCCAGTCTTCTCCTGTTTGCCTTTGGGATAAGAGGTAGAACTCTCAGCTCCTCCTGCACCATGCCTGCCTGGATGCTGCCATGCTTCCCACAATAATGATAATGGACTGAACCTCTGAACCTGTAAGCCAGCCCCAATTAAATGTTGTCCTTATAAGAGTTGCTTTGGTCACGGTGTCTGTTCATAGCAGTAAAACCTAAACTAAGACACCTGGAGTCTGTCGATAGATCTCTTTGTTTATCTGGTTCTTCCCAGGAAGGTGATTCCACCTCTACCCAGGTAAGGCATCCTATCTGTGTCTCGGTGGGCTTGGCTGGACTTAAATAATGTGTCTTCATGAATGACCCCATACACAGGGATAGTGTAGGATTATATATACTAATATCCAACCAGATGCACCATCAACCCTTAGAAGTATATAAAAGGCACATTTGGGTTAAATACAACCTTCAGTCTCATTTGTCGTATTTTCACCTCTGGCTTCTTAGGTAAGAGGAGAAAGGGTAGAATGTAGCTAGGGCATAAAGTATGGCTACTACTGCTGTGAACTCTGGAAGGTCACATCTAATGCTACTGCTAGACTATTGCTAGACTTTCTTAATTAGATTTTATTGCCATGAAGAGAGAAAGTATGACCACAGAAACTCTTATAAAGGAAGACATTTAGCTGGGGCTGGCTGACAGTTCAGAGATTGAGTCCATTATTGTCATAGCAGGAAGTATGGTGGCACACAGGCAGACATGGTGCTGGAGAGGTAGCTGAGAGTTTTACATCTGAATAGGCAGGCAGCGAGAAGAGAGAGACTGGGCCTGGCTAGAGTGTCTGAGACCTCAAAGCCATGTGTAACCCCCAGTGACACACTTCCTGCAACAAGGTCACACCTCCAAAATGCCACTCCCTATAGGCCTGTCGGGGTCACTTCCATTCAAGCCACCACACAGACCAACTCTTCTTAGGCACAAAATAAGGGGCTTCTTGCCGAATCAAATGGTTATCTCATAGTGAAGATGCATCTCAGGGTCTTTTCAGGAAAGGTGAGAGTTCAGACTGACTTTGGGCCACTCACACGGTGGTGTACAGAGGCTCAGACTAGACACCAATGCTCTCTGGCTTCCCTGCTTATTAAATTGCCATTTCTGGATTCTAGAAAGATCCCAACTCTTTGTAACTCCATGTTGTCCATCTGCAGCCAATGAGCCTTTCCTGCCCACACTTGAAATATTTATAGCCGCTCTCTGCCCGTCCACCAGTTTACTTTGCAAAATCCCGTGTTACCAAAGCCAACTAACTCATCAGACCCAACTCGGGGATTCTGTGGATCAATTCCAGGGCCTTGCCCAATAATGAGAGCTTCTTATTCATTAACCTCATAGTAAGACTGAACAATAATTTAAAACAAAAAAATTCCCCTGATAAATATAATCAGGAAGCCTCCCACATCAGAGAACCGAGTGGCCAGGGAAGTGGTATGAGGAGTTCTCTTTATGGTATAGCTTCTCAATATTCTGAGTTTGTATCTGTGGAGTGTATTATTAATTCCCAGAAACTAAACAAAATTCAAAATGAATGCATAAGTAAACAAATGAGCAAAAGAGCATATCCCCTAGGTGATTCTTCTGCAGGGCAGGCTTGAGAACCGTGATGTTAATTCATCTCAAGGGAAGGAAATAAATCCCAACTGCTTAGCTGTTTCATTAATCTTCTCATGTAGTCTCTGCCTTGGCTCTCTCTCTCTGCTTAATGTGGGCATTAAATGGTGGCTACTTAATAACTATTGCTCAAATTTAAATCAGTCTTCCTGTGTTCTCTGCAGCAGACCATGGTCTATTGGGCTCGGGATGTTTGTCTTAATATTCATTCATCTGTAATGTGAAGAGTAAGGTCACTATTCCTGGAGTGATAAACGCTACTTTTGTGAATATCTAGTATTCCAGAAGTCTCCATCACAGTTGAATGATGGGGTCTCTCCTCTGATCCCGTTTCTTCACAGTTACGGAGTCTCTTCAGGATGATTTGAGAAGAGGGGTTGGAACATCACAGGCCATGGGGCGTATATATGACAGGACTGGGAAAGTGTAGGAGGAAGATGGTATGTGGTGATCTGGGTCAGGAGGGTGGTTAAGATCTCAATGAGCCTTGCTATCAAAGGTGGGCTTGGGATTAAGGTAGGTGGGGTTGTAAGAATGAGAAAATGTAGCACTGAAGAAGCTATAAGCAAGAAAGTAGGCAAGCACTTGGGGAAATAAGGAACAGATAGCCATGAACAAGGAGAGCCAGCAGGTGCAGGCTGGAGAATGGAGCCAGGTGGTGGGAAACATAGTACAAATTACGCAAGCATCTTTGACATGACACATACCTAGAAAATTGTAATTATTGTTTCATTATAATTTTTCCGTCCCGGCTGGGAAAAAAAAAATCATGTGAATTACGGCCCTGAAGGTAAACTGGGCTGCTATTTTAAGCAACTAATATGCCTCAAAGCCTGCTGCAGAGCTGAAGTGTTCAGGGGAGACCAGGCTCTCCTGCAAAAGAATAAGTTCCTGGGACACTGTCAAGCAGGTTTTGATGTTGAGCCTGCTGAGAATAATGAGAGAGCCGTGAGTGGGAAGAACACGAAGACAATCATTCCTTAAAGAAAGAAATGTAGACTCGAAGAAAAAGCTGTTTTCTCCTCAGATGGAACAAAGAAATACCGAGATGTGAGGATGATAAAGGCAGCCAAGTCTGAGGGAATGGAAGACCTGAGTGACAGAAATTGATCCATGTGGCTCCAAGGCAGAGCTGGCCTGGACTTTTGTTCTCTATCTTCAGCTCAGTAAATCCTTCCCTGTCCCTCAAGTGCTTCCTACCGAGCTATTGTTCAGAGAGGAGGGGATTGCTGCCTTTCTAAGCAGCCCTTCTGAAAGCAATCAAGCAGCAAACCAAGATCTGTGTCAGCCGGCTTCCAGCAGATGAGAAGGCCAGCAGCATCATGAAAGAGCTATGCCAATAGAAAATACAGCAGCACCAAGTGCTTCATAAGCAGACGGGTTGCCCATGAAAGTCCGGGGCGGGAGGGGGTGGGGAATAGCAAAGCGATCGTGCAAAGCTATCTTTGCTCAGACTCAGCTTCATTCCTTCAGGGCAGCAGAGGAGTCTGGCCCGGCATGGATCATTCTTCAAAGACGCAGTGCAGGAAGTGGATGCACCGTTATCTCCGCAGACTGAGCATGGTTTAAAAGGTGTAAGCTACCCTTTGGTGCAACCTCAGGAGAACGTCTTCTGCTTCTAACACAAGACCTTATAAATCAAGTCACACCCTGTAACAGGATTAGGCTTTTCACATTTCTGCCTCACCTTTAATGCTCAGATTCCTACTAATAACTCTTTGCATGGGAGATGAGGACGAATACACAAAAGTGTTTTCTGAGGTGATCGGTCCCCGCACTGTTCTTATCCGCTGCTGAGCGATCCTTGCCCTCAGACTGTAGTGGCTTACTGTCTCCAGCTGGGCCTCTAAGAGTCCATGTGGTATGACTTCACTGGGAAAAGGTTCAGGGGGTAGCCTGGGATCGAAAGATTGTTACTTCTATACTGAAAGGGTAAAGCACAGAGGCAGAGTGTGTGCAGAGCACTAATCTCCTGATTGAGGGAGAGTTCTGGAGATAAGGTAGAATCCTCTTGGTGTTACACAAGGGAACACACAAGTAAAGAGAAAACAGACAAGTTGATTTCTTTCTGTATAAAACAGTGTGCTAGAACCCAAACTGGGCTAGTGATCAGGCCCAAGATAGCCTCGTCTTTTATTCCTAACACATGTGGTGGCTATGTCTTATCCCATTGGTGGAAGCCAACTTAACAATCCGATTTGATTGGCTAACGGTGGGAGGGGCGGGAGGAAACTCTGAGACTGTGGGTCCCGGTCAGGTCATGTAACTACATTAGCTAGAAGAAAAGAAAAATTCACACTAGGAGCTGGTGTCTTCTTAAATTTTGCAGTCCGGGTCTCTCACATGCCTTTGGCACAAACGAAGGTGGCCTTCACACAGTAGGCAATTGGTTAATTCAGGGTCTATATATCTGAACACTCATCACGTTTATTGACAATTTCTCCTGCCCGTTACAGTCCTCTGATGGTGACAGCGGCCATCGTGACCATGTCACTTGCAATGTTTTGTTTGCTGCTTTCCATGCACCTTAAAGACATTTGAAAGAGGCTGACATCGAATTGATAAAGCAGAATCATCTTCAGGTGTTCAGGAGACCTTCCAAATGCATACGTTCTGCTGGTATGTGTCCTTGTTTTCTATAAATTTGGTTTCCTGAAATTAAGTGTTCCATGGTCCGAAAGAGAAGTTGAACTTATAAGAGCAGTCGTCAATCTTCATGACTTTTAAACTAGCCACCAGTTCCGGTTATAGCTGAATGCTCTATTTCCGGGCCAAACTAAAAAAGAACCTACTATTAATCACCTGGGACTTGAATTCTCGGTCCTCCAGGGTATGGATTTAGTACCTGCTACCACAGAAAGCAAGGTTCCCTTTTGGGTCCTTAGTCTCATAAAATAACTTAGAAATAGACGGAAGCCGAGGAGGATACTTTTACGGTTTGAGTCAAAAGCAGCATAGGTTAGGTAAGATCCTGACAGTCACCAAGACAGCTTACGAAGGACAGAAAGCTCCACCACCCCCCACTCCACCCCTAAAGCGAAGCCTAGGAGAGGGCCCAGAGCATCCGGCCCCTGTGTGTGGTCTTTTCCAGCAGCCTGGGGCTCCTCTGGTTGTGTTTCCAGGGTTTGGTGTTGCTGTTATTAAGTGATGCGGGGGAAGGAGGAGCTTCCACTCCTTGGCAAACTGGCTTCTTTCACACACTGATGTTGACTTGGCCTTTAGATCCCTCCTGTCTTATCGCTCATCAGTCTCAGCAGCAGAGGATATGAGTTCCTAGTCCTAGCTGCCTGCCATGGGAACACCTGCCCTGAATCTTAAGGAAGCTTTTACATTTTGTGTAGGTTATTTTATTTTGTAACTGTTCACTTTTAAGCCAGAGGTTCTTTTATTTGTATTGTTTAATTTAAAAAATTTTTAAAATATATTTAATTTTTCTATTTTTTGCATGTTCTAAGGAAAAGATATTTCTCTTTCTAGGTAAACAATGAGACTTATTTTAGAAAATCTTAAACTTTGGATAAATGCATGCTCTTAATTGCCCAAATCAAATGTATAAGTAATTGAGGATATGGGGAAATCATAATAAATTAATTATAAAAAGATACAAAACTACTATAAAATTTGTATTATGTACATTATGTATGTAATGTACAGTATTTATATAAAAATTACACAATTATGTTTGATTATAAAAGATTGAAAATACACTAAATTCTCAGTTCTCTATGTCCCTGTGGAATTCTGGTTACTTTTCATTGTGGTCTGTTTACCTTCGGAGCTTTCTGAGGTTCTTACATGCCTTAGTTTCATAATAAAATGATAGTAACATTGAAAATGTAAAAGCTTTTGCCATGCACTTTTAATTCCGGCACCTGGGAGGCAGAGGTGGGTGGATCTTTGAGTTCAAGGTCCGGCCTGGTCTACAAAGCAAGTTCCAGGATAGCTAGGGCTGCACAGAGACACCGGTCTTGAAAAGACAAACCAAAACAATACAACAATGATGATGATAACAATGTATCACACCAGCCAACTTAGCACAGCACATGCTGGAGCGAGCTCTGGAAGGCAGAGCCACAGAATCTCTGCTATCCTAGAGTAGATCCCCAGTATAGACCTACACCTTAAAATGTGAGCATATAAGGACAAGGTACCAAAGGCCAGAGATGGCTGTGGTATTTGTATTTCTGTTGGGAATGTGATTGAGACAATACACAGCCTCCAACAGAGCTGAGAATGGACCCTCAGTCAGTCAACTGGTTCTCAATGGCAGACAATACAGGGCCACTGAGAACAGCAGCTGACCCAGGGAGATTTTTCTTTCTCTTATTCTGTGTGGAGCTTGGTGACACTGAGTAAGTCAGGGGTTCCGGGACAAAGAAAGGCAAATTGAGGGAGGAGGCAGGGCCAGGACACCCTGGGAAGCAGCACTCCCATGTTGGGAAGGCTGGAGAAGGTTACAGAGCTCAAAGAAACATGGAAAGGGTCTGGACTCATGTCTCATTCGGGGAACACATTAAGATAAGCGAACAAAATATGGATAACAAATTTTCACCAAGCGAGTATGTGAAAAACATAGAATGCGAGAGCTAGGTATAGGGTTGAACATCTGTAATTCCCATGCTAGAGAGATGATGCACATCTGCAATTACCATGATATAGGGATTCATATCTGCAATTCTTGTGGTATAGGGATCCACATGTGTAATTCCTGTGATACAGGGCTGCACATCTGTAATTCCCATGCTAGATGGATGTACATCTCTAAGTCTCATGCTTATGAGGCTGAGGAAGTAGAGTCATGGGTTTGAAGATAATCTGTGCTATATGCTGTGGCCTTATCTTAAAATCAATCAATCAGTCAATCAATCATGAGTAACACACCGTCAGTAATCAAACCATGTGTGTATATGTGTGTGTGTGGTGTTTGAGTGTATGTGTGTATGTGTAGGGGTGAGTGTCTGTATATGTGTGTATGTGAGTGTGTGTTACTGTTAATATTTTAAAACAGCAGCACTCGATCTGTTTTGTGGTATGGGGCCGCCATCTTCCTGACTAGGCAAGGCCTGAGTCCATTGAGTGGCCGTGTGTTCTCACTGTTGCTTGGCTCAGGCTGCCGGCTCAGGCAGGCCAGAAGCACCAGCCCTGTCACTCACAAGATGCCAGCGTGGGAGATGGCTCTGCCAATCTGTCACACTGTCTCCACAATGGTTGGTTGAGTCTAAGACCATCCCGCCATCTAGGTGGTACCCGGTAGAAATGAGACTCTAATGTTTAAAGATTATCCAATAGCTTTATATATTTGGTAATGCTCAAATAACAAGATGCCCACACAATTAGAAGTGTTAACCAATTAACTAACCTAGATATAAGTTGTTACCCAGGACTGCTCTCAATACATGCGTGGCTCTCCATGGCTCCTACATCTCTGCCCCCTAGCTCCTCTCTTCCTTCTCCTTCTGACTCCTAGCTCCCCCACCTCTCATACAGCCTAATAGCTGAGCTTTATACAAATGCAGTGGGAAGATATCCCACTACATGTGTGTGTGTGTGTGTATGTGTGAGTGGGTGTGTGTATATGTGTGTGGGGTGAATGAGTATGCGAATGTATGTGTGTGTCTATGTATGTGGGGCAGGTGCTTGTATGTGTATAGGAGAGTGCGAGTATGTATGTGTGTATGTGTGTGGTAAGTGTGTGTGTATGTGCATGTGTGTGGGAGAGTGTATGCATTAATGTGTGGTGGTGAGCGAGTATGTGTATATGTGTATGGGATGAGTGGGAAGATGTGGGGTGGGGAGCTAAAGATGTTCACAATGCATTGTATACATGTATAAAATTGGCAAAATTTGAAGTTAAAAAATGAAAGCCAGTGAGAAAGTTCAGGTAAAAGCCCTTGCTGCTTGAGATCAAGAGATGTCCCCATGTTAAAAGTATTAATTGCTTTTCCTGAGGACACAGGTTTGATTCCTAGTATGCGCAAGGTGGCTCAAAACAATCTTTAACTCTAGTTCTATGGGATCTGATGGCCTCTGCAGGAACTGCACGCATGTGATGCATGTACACATGTACATACAAGTAAACCACACACTCAACCTCAACCATCCCCCACCCTCCCTCTCCCCCTCCCCTCTTCCCCTTCTCCTTCCTCTCCTCCCTCCTCCCCTTCCCCTCCCTCCTCCCCCTCCCCTCCTCCTCCCTCCTCCCCCTTTCTCCCCTCCCCCTCTTTCTCCTCCCCCCTCCTCCCCCCTCCCTCCTCCTCCTCCTCCTCCTCCTTCCTCTTCAAAACATGTGCTGCTCAAGCCAATGACTTGACTTTGATCTCCAGAACCCACAGTGGAAATGGAGAACTGACTCGTGAAAGTTGTCCTCTGACCTCTGTACATGTATGTGTCTTTACACATGTGCGCCTGCGCTCACCACACACGTCATAGACAGACTCAGTGCTAATGAAGAAATGAAAGCTTACAAAATGAGGTCATACAGGAATTACATGCAGCAGTTTCTTTTGGGGTATAAAACCCAAGAAGAGTGAATGTGGGAATTTAGCCTCTCTATCTCCATGTTCACCACAGTTTTTACTCTTGGGAGCCCAGATATCCACTGACAGGGAGAATGGCAAACAGTGTGTGTGCGCACAGTAGTGGTTCATGGTCTTATAAAGGAAAATGGTCCTGTTGCACGTGGTCACGTGGGTGGTGGTGAGAATGTTTCGTGTCAAGCCACTTGCCAAGGGACTAATACTGGATAGTTTTGGTTCCTGAGTGCTTTGAAGCATCAAATTCGTGTAAATATGACGGAAATGGCGACTGCTGAGAGCAGGAGGTATTGTAGTTGGGAGCATTTAATGGTTTCAGTTTGGAAAGATGAAAAAGGTCCTGGATACAGCTGTGAATCACGACTAAAACCACATGAATAGACTTAAGATAGCTGACCTGCATACTTATAAAAATGATAATATAGTAAAATTCTGTATTAATATATAATGTATTATCATAACTATATATATGCTAGATATTACATTATGATATATATCACATATATATTTTATATATACATATGTAATACTATATATATTATATTATCATAACTAAAGTTTTTAGGACTGTTTTTTAAAAATTTGTGTCATGGGATCCATTGTAGACTAATTCAGACTCTCTGGGAATGGAATTTTAGGTATCTGCTATTTGAAATACTTCCTAAATGGATTCTGCCATCGGAGTTCAGGACTTCTAATTCAGACAACAATGGGTAAGACTATAAAGTTGATGAGCGCAAGAAACGCACAATTCGTTCTGTACATAACAGATACTCAGCAAAGACTGAGTCAGGGCTGAGGGGTAGGGTGGGGAGGGGGAAGGCTCAGTTGACAAAGTGCTGACCTTGCAAATATGAAGACCTCAGTTTGATTTCAAAGACAGGGACCGTGGTATTGTAATCCCAGCACTAAGGATTTAGAAGCACACAGATCCATCCTGTGGGCCAGTTGGCCACCCAGACTAGCCTTCTTGGCTACCTCCAGATATTGTAATGAGTGATCCTATCTTCAAACAAACAAGGGTAGATGGAACCTGAGGCATGACACTGAGGTTGCCCTCTGGCCTCTACATTTAAGTGTACACCACACACACACACACACACACAATGCACTTGCATACAAGGTACACACACAGACACCTGTGAAAAACACACACACACACACACACACACATTATTGAGTAAACTCAATACTGCATAATTTATCTGTGGTTAGGAAAGTCTAGCAATGTTTCCCACTCTGTAGTTTTTGAGAGTCCATGGTGTGTGATAACTTAGTTTTGATTTTCTTCACTATCCATTCAAGCCACACTGTTATCTCATCCATATCTGTAGAAATGAAAGAGACTTTGAAATGTAGCCCTGTTTGTGCCCGTTTGTCACCATCTAAAGAAACCGACTGGTCTTTATTACAAGGGTGTCCTGAGCACTACAGGAAGGTGAAACTAATCCTGAGATTCTGGTCTGACTAGGAGCCGATGCCTTCACCTCAGACAATGGTGCCTACAGGAAGGTACACTTCACATCAGAACCACTATACCTGCAAAAATCAGTATGTATCATATGGGAGATAATCTTTGACATTTCTTGTTCTGTTTTATTTTTGGAATGTTAGTAAGAGCTTCATTAATTCCATTGTCTTTGAATGCCAAAGTATGGACCTGCCAGGCAAGACGTAGCCACTGATACAGTAGTCACGAAGGTTATGTGGTAACCCACTATTTATATGGACTCTGAGATCACTCTACAGGAGGAATTCATGTTTGGTACTATTATGCTATGCTAGAGCACAAAAGTTCATGGCTGGGAAGTCAGAGGCCCCACGGTAGGGGAGAGCTACTATTGTTACATTGTAACCTCAAGTGTTATCAAATTGTCTTCTAAGTATTTATATTTATAGCATAGACTGATACTAATTTTGGTGTTAACCAGGTATGCCTCATCCCACAGTAGGAAACAGCTAATTCTGTGACTCAAAGTACTGGTAGTTGCCCAGCAGTAGACAACTATATCAGCCCCTCCTCCAACAAGGCTCAGGAATCATTGCAGAAAGGAAAAGAGTGACAGAGAGGCAAGGGAAGGAGCACGTGAACTGCTAATCTATCTTCTGGTGTGGCCATTGCACCATGAATTCGTTTGTGCTGTGCATGCCTGCACGAAAACGCAATACACCATTCTAACGAGTTACAGAGTCTCATTCGAAAAAAGTGAAGTACCCCTCCGTGCCACTAATCCGTGGGATCCATGTCTCAGCCACGTACTCCCTAAGGCGCTATGCATCAGATCAGCACTGGGACACCCAGCCTTTATGAGTACAGTATGCCAGTAGTCAGTGCATAGGGCGTCGCGCGCAAACTTGCTGTTTACCTGCATGACATCAAGCCCTCAAGATCAAGCAATGTACCAACAGGAAGCAGGACTGAATTCAATGAATTGCAAAAAGAAAGGGAGTGGGTATGAATGGTGGCATGCATGTCTAGGGGTGTATGGGGAGGGGCTGGAGGTGGGGACAATCGAGATACAGGATGTACACACAGGAAGCTCATAATTCTTAGGAGTTAAATGATCAGCCCCAAAAGTCCACAACCCTAAAATCAAGATAGACAGACAGATGGATGGGCAGATGGACAGACAGACAGACAGATGAATGATCAGATGGATGGATGGACAGATGGGCAGATGGATGGTCTATATTACTAATAATTAATATATTTAACTATATTAACTAATATCTATGATTATCTTTGCAGAGAAGTATACAGTCTTTGAAAGCACAAACATATCAAAGCTGACAAACCATCAAAACTGAATGCCCATGAAGTACCAAGTCCCATGAAGGTTCTGGCCAATGAAGTGATTGGAAAATGGGGGCCTGACCAGTAATAGGCCAATGATGATAAGCATTAAAAAATAAGTGGTTAACCAGCAAGGGATTCAAGAGCACTGCTGCTACACAGGAAAGAGAACAGAGGAAAGAGAGCGAGCAGAGACATACACCTACAACACGTCCCAGACAGGTTGTCTGCTGCAACCACGGAGCTGACCACTAGCTTCAGTTGGATCCGTTGCCCTGGGTATGCATTGTCAAACTCTGATGCTGAGAGGAGCTGCCAATCTGTTCTTCATGCAGTGAGTATCTACTGAACCCGTGTCCTGTGCAAACATGAAGAAAACACCAGACAGTATGGCAGCAGAATCCTTGTCCTCTTCAAATTCCCAATCCAGTCTAAAGGGTGAATTTTAACATTCACATGCAATATTAGTTAGTACCAAAGATGTTGCTAGTTTTAGGTAGGAAGAAAATGAGTACTACTGTAAACACCCGAGCTGTGCTCACATTTAAAGAGGGGTCCCCTGGAGCATTCAGATAGAAAGGCCCAGTAAGGGCCGCCGTGGCGGTGTCAGCATATTCACTGAAGCCCTGTGGCTGAGAAGCAGGATGAAAGCTGAGTCAATAGCACTGTAAGAAGACCCTTAGCCATACAGGAGCATTCCCAGCCTGCTGCAGACTCTGCCTGAGAGCAAGGGGGAGCCAGTCAGGATTCAGGCAGATTTCAGAGGACAGAAAATATTGGGGAGGGGCAGAGTCAGAATTAACAGTGAGTGTGCCTGTCTGAGGTGACCCATGGCGAAGGGTTCAATACTCCGAGTTATCTCTTTCTAAGTCTAACTAGTCTTGTTCTGATATATAATTACTTTTGCCCCATTAGCAAAAGATCCTTCCAGTATATCCCCAAAGCTGCCGATTTACTGTCTAGACATTCTCCAGCTTAAATCATTTCTCATTAGATTAAAAAGGAAAAGGCTTCTCCCGCCGATGACTGCAGAACACTCTGGAGAGAGAGGCTTGCCTTAATCTTGGCTCTGTAACTCCCACCCTGCAATAATGAGTCACTGTAAATCTACTTAAGTCCCACCAGTGGCCCCCGTGATCCTTAGTTCCTGCGTTGGGTGTCAGGCTTAGTGCGGCGTAAGGCTTCTCACTTATTAGGACGAACCCACAGCACCGTGACCTGAGAACACGGGCTCGTTCGCATGGAACGTGGATCTTTGTGAAATTTTGATGAAATGGAATTTCACTTTCTAGTGTGGGAATGAGTGTCAGACGCCTTAGGATTTCCAGCGCTCTAGAGAGCTTGTTGGGGCAGGTAGAATATCTTCTTTCAGGTTTTTCTGTTTTGCTTTTTAAAACTGCTTTAGAATTAGATCAAGTACAATAGTACTATGAAGTTTCCTTCCTCCCTTCCTTCCTTTCTTCCTCCTTCCTTCCTTCCTTCCTCTTCCTTTCTTCTTCCCTTCCTCCTTCCCCTCCCTCCCTCCCTCCTTCTCTCCTTCCTCCTTCCCTCCCTCCATCCCTCCCTCCTTTTCTCCTTCCCTCCCTCCTTCCCTCCCTTCTTTCCTTTCCCTTCCTTCCAGGCAGCATCTTAGTATATCACCTAGGCTGATCTAGAATTCAGAGTCCCAGTCTCTTAAGTTTGAGATGACAAATATATATATTTACATGCTTAGTTTACTACATGGTATTATTTAAAATAAGATTTTAAAAGACATCTCCATGTGAGAAATCTGGATCTCTGCAGGAGCATCAGTTCTGCACTGATAGAAGGTTGGGAGAGTTTCTTTAAACATCATGGAGTAATTACGACTGCCAAGTCACATGGAGGCTTGAGGCACTACCTCTCCTTAGACTCATAACTGTTCCAGGAGAGAGATACTGGTAACACACCCATTTTGCAGAAGAGGAAAGCTGAGAAACAGAAAGTTTAATTGGTTGTCTGAAAGTATGGTAGAGCTGGTGTAGGACCCCTGTCTGTCCGATGCTAACATCCCCTCCTTACCTCTCAGCTCACACAAAGGAAAGACTTACCCAGAAGGCTAAGTACCAGAACAAGGGGTTCCTTGTTCTGTCTGGTGCCAGGGAGGAAATTACTCAGTGGTAGCATCTAGCAAAGGCAGGGAGTCGTGCTTAGGGCAAATGCACCATCCTGTGACGGGACTGAAAGGATCCAGAAAGAGACAGAAGAGCTACCCATCAGTGTGGGAAATCAGAGTGGCCCCATAGTGACACCAAAAAGTTCTGGTGTGGTAGAACTTACATAAGCAGGTGAGGTGGTGTGGAGGAGCAGGAGGGAGGAGCAGATGAGGTGGTATACAGGAAGGAGGCAGCGTACACCTGCAAAAGTTGGAGAGACCCAGATTTAGGACATGATGGAAGAAGGATACAGACTGCAGGACAAAGAAGGTCTCCCTCTGAGATACCCTTGTTGTGGGTGATCCACAGTGAAGTCAGTGTAGGAGGCGGTGGCCATCAAACACTGGGAGGTGCACTGTGTATTGAGAAGTAATTTAAGGGCAGCTAGGAGATTATTTGTCTCTACCTCAAATGCCAAAAAGTAACAAGCTATTACCTGCAGCAAGCTTTTCCACCGGAACATGCATTTCATTCCAAATACAGGCTGTTCCCGAGGAAGATAGATAGCCCGTTTCCAGGATGGAGCACACACTTGCTCATCAGCCTTGGGACTGAAGGGGAGTATCACTGGTGTTTGTGGAACAGAAAGAAAGCAGTGTGGTGTTTTTCTCCTACCCTCTTTGATGCCTCTTTCATCGGTCCACTGCTTCTGCATTCTCTGAGATTCATTTCTGGTGCTCGTCCTGATATGGGCAGAACTGAGGTTCTTAGTGTCCTTAGTAAAGGAATTTAAAAGGAGGCTGAAATGGAAGTGCGAGAACATTTTATTAGTTTAAAGGGGAAAGCACATGGCTGGCAAGCTGTAAACTTCACCTGCTTCCCGGAGGAGGAGAATGGCAGAAAAGAAGAACCAAGCCACATCATATCAACTTGCAGGAAGTCGGACCCACGGAAGACAGGCAGCCATTCGTTCTGGAAGGAGAGTATAGAGAAACCATAACTGAGCCCAAAATGATGTGGGGAACCAGAAAGCATGCTTAGAGAAGAGATGGACGAAAGGGGAAGCCATTTTCTAAGTAGCTCAGAGAAGCCCGTGGTCCATGAGCTTCTGCCATAGAGGTGGGGTTCCAGGAAGGGCGTAGCATTGCATTAATGGGATAGTTATTCTGCCTATCTCTGGTGTGGCTTAAAATAAGGCCGCCTTCCTAGAGTGCTCCCTTGGCAAAAGTGATTAGGCCAGCACAACTGGTTGGAATGTTAGGTTCTACCCAGGCCAGTGAGTCTAACCTCTAACCGTGAGTTTTTTCTACTTCAACCATGCTTCCACAAAACCCATCCATCATCCACTTCTTGCCCTTCTAAACAGAAGGAATATCTCTATTTTTATTGTTTATTTGATGCTTATTTTACTTTCATTTTAAAATTTGTTTTTTATAGGGTAAAAAAAAATATTAAAGGCCAGGAGCCTGTGAAATACACACATGTATCCCAGCTGCCTACCCTCTATGGACTGCCCAAGTGTTCTCTGTTGTCTTGCTGCTTTTACAGAACATCGTGGTCTAGGCTGCCAACATGTGATGTAGGAAGTTAATTCTGCTCCATCCTCAGCCTTCAGCTCGTCTTCGGTTCATCATGGACCTTGGAGATTCACGTTCCTGAGATGCACAGGTCCTCTCTGTCTATTCTCACAGCTGTCTGGCATTACATTTCCGTGGTCCTCCTGTTGTGAGACCTGCCTCCTGTTTGCTTTACAGGCTCTATTTCCACGCTACCTTCTGTCCTTGATGTCCAAATCAGTGAAGGCAAAGTCTGGTGCTGTTTATTGCAAAGTGTTCTGGGCCTTTCCCTATCCCTTTGGCATGTCCACTGAAGTCATCCTTGTTCAGCTTATGTCATGCATTACATGTTGGCAGCCTAGACCATGAATCTTAATTTAATATAGACATTGTGATGGTTTGCATATGCTTGGTCCAGGGAGTGGCACTATTAGGAGGTGTGGCCTTATTGGAGTGGGTGTGGCCTTGTTGGAGTGGGTGTGGGCCTTGGATTGGAGTAGGTTGTTGTCACTGTGAGTAATGGCTTTATAAGACACTCATCCTAGCAGCCTGAAAGTCAGTATTCTGCTAGCAGCCTTCAGATGAAGCTGTAGAACTCTCAGCTCCATCTGCACCATGCCTGCCTGGATGCTGTCATGTCCCATCTTGATGATAATGGACTGAACCTCTGAACCTGTAAGCCAGCCCCAATTAAATGTTGTCCTTATAAGAGTTGACTTGGTCATGGTGTCTGCGCACAGCAGTAAAATCCAACTAAAACAGACATATAATAGTTAAACTATACATCTCTGTCAGGGCACCGTTTTGTCAGGAAACAACAGATGCTTAACCTTAAGGGCAGAAGTGGCACATATATCTTGGAGGTAAGAAAGAGGCTCGCTAATTAGATTTAAGACCCACTCAATAAGCAGGAAATCATGCCTGGTAATGGAGACCTAGCCTACTACTCAGTGTTGGGGAAGTCCTAGATCCTTAAGGAGAACCTACGACTACCACTTTGCTAAGCCAGCATAATTCCTAAGTACACCCTAAACATTTGTTCTTATACCCACAGATAAGTGTAGTCCTGGGTCCTCATAAAAGAGACTTCTCTTTGCAAACCGTCAGAGACCACTACAGAAAGCCACAAGCAATCAAAGTGCAATTGTGGAGCTTAGCTCCAGTAGATACATCTACAGAACACCCTGACACCCAAGGCCCAGGGAAGGGAAAGGTTTTGTAAGAGCCAGAAGATCAGGGAATTTGCTGCGAGCTTGTGTTTCCTAGGAATGCTAGGAGCTACCCTCACAACATCTCAGTAACATGGCCACCCAGACGTGAGCTGAACAAGGATGACTCCAATGGACATGCCAAAGGGGATGGGAAAGACCTTGAGGTCTCAGTCATTCATGACGTAAAGAGCTACAGGCCACTAAGGAATGCTGGGAGTGCGAGGACGGTCTCCTGGGGAAAAGCACAGCTATCCATCTCAGATGCCAAATGGTCCGTGCTGAAAACAGATATACGGGGATCATTCTACAGACTGAGCAGGTTACCTTATAATTGCTGTTACATGTATTTATACTTCAAACATATATATAAATACATGTAATTGTATTTATTATTTATGTGTGTATTAATTATTAAAATTAATAAGGCAATTAATGAAAAAACAAGACCATGAGTTTGAAAAAGGCCAACGTGGGGTATCTGGGAGGGCTTGATGGAGGGAAGGGAAAGGAGAAATAATTAATTATAATTTCAAAAACAAAAGACAAAGTAGAAAAGCAAACACACAAAACTCCTCATTCAATTTCATTAGAAAACAGAGGTATGATTTCTAACCGATAAGATGCACAAGTCTTGGGTGGTAGGTTTGACCACTTTGGGTATTTGTGTGCAACTATGTAACCTCAGTCAAAACAAAAAATGGACTATCACCATGAGTCTGCAAACTGTTTCCGTACGTAACGTTTTCTAGTCAGTTTTGTTACTGTTGTTGATTAGATGCATTCTTTGACAATTTCGTGCACGTACTCTGACTATCCTATTCCCCACCCCGTGCCCCATCCCTCCTCCTTTCCATATCCCATCCTCCCTAAGGGCTCGTTCCCACGTTCATGCCCTTTCATTCTGTGAACCGCTGAGTTCAATGTGAGCCATCTGTGTGACCACTGTACGGAACCATCTAAAGGAGTCTGGGGGGCTCACCACTGGGCACATATTTGATGATAACGTTTTCCTTTACAGAATCCTTAAGTGGTCAATAGCTCAACAGGATGGGCCTCTATCCCATCTGTGACTGGCTCTTGACAGGTAGAATCTCATATAGGCCTGGTGTGAGCAACCAAGCACTATGAACTCATGACTTGGATGTGTCATGCCCACAGGATGGCATTTCATAGCCATACCCCCCTCTGTCCTCTGTCTCTGTCTCCTCCCTGTCTCTATCTCTCCTGTCTCTGTCTCTCCCTGTCTCTGTCTCTCTCTCCAGGCTCTTGTATTTCCTTTGCTCCCTCTTCTGAGATGTTCCCTGAGCCCTAAGAGGTGGGTGGTGTAAATGTCCTCAATAAGTTGATTTTTAAATGTCACACCAACACCAGAGGCAATGTCTTAGTTAGGGTTTTACTGCTGTGAACAGACACCATGACCAAGACAACTCTTATAAGGACAACATTTAATTGGAGTTGCTTACAGGTTCAGAGTTCAGTCCATTTTCATCAAGGTGGGAACATGGCAGCATCCAGGCAGGCATGGCTCAGGAGGAGCTGAGAGTTCTACATCTTCATCTGAAGACTGCACAGAGATGGCTTCCAGCAGGCTAGGGATGAGGTCTTAAGCCACACCACAGTGACACACCTACTCAAGGCCAGGCACTAGGATGAGGGTCTTAAAGCCCACACCCACAGTGACACACCTACTCCAAAAGGCCACACCTACTAAACAGGGCCACACCTTCTAATAGTGCCCTGGGCAGAGCACATACAAACCCCACAGGCAATGACTGATATCTACACCATAGTTAGTTATCATCTGATACTTGTCTGGGATAACACGGTAAGGCTGTGTATTCCATTATTACTTTTAATATATGAGTAATAACATATCTCATGAAAGTGATCTTCTTTTGTCTCTTTAATAAATTTCTCTTCTTCCCTCTAATTTTTACATGTTAAGCGTGTTTATGTCATCAGTGTGCTCAGCTCTCAGGCAAATATGTCAGCCAGGTGCTAACTGTCTGCTTAGCTTGACAGCAGACTACTCAGATGTCCCTAAAATCATCCTAGACGTGAGGAGAGATATTCTCAGTAAGAGTGCTTGCTGCTCTTGCAGAGTACCCATATTTGGTTCCCAATCCCCTTCCAGTGGCTCACAACCTGGAGCAGCTTGCCTGTAGATTGGTTTACCCGTCATTTCTGCAAGTCTCCTGGGAGCATGCTATGAAATATTCCAGAACTTAAAAAGATACTCATTGATTAAAACACTCCTGATAAGAGGTTTTAAGAACACTATGGTGGGAGAAACAGACAAATTACTTTTTTCACGGTTTGTGTCTTCACCTTCTCCTGATGCTATATGGTAAAATACTCTGACAAAAGCAACTCAGAGAAGACAGGAAAAAAGTTCATTTTGGTCCACAGAGCAAGGGTACTCTGTCACGGTGGGGACAGCAGGAGGGTAAGAGCTTGAGGGAGCTGGTCGCATTGCACCTGCAGACAGGAAGCACCGAGGAATGGGTGTAAACATACCACTAGCTTTCTCTTTTCTATATAGGACCCAAGCCCAGAGAGTGGTAACTGCTTGCTTTTAGGGCACATCTTCCAGCCTCCATAACCTAATCAAGACACTTCCTCACAGGTATGGCTGGAGCCTTATCTCCCGGAAGATTTCAGATGCTGTCAAGTGGAAGACCCATTAACCACCACACAGCCCTTGCAGCAAATGTAGCAGGTGGATTTCTACTAAACACTTGTTCATACATGTTTGGCTATAGAAATCTCCCACTGGTAGTGTTCCAGTCTGGGATGCCCCCTTTTAAGACATTAAAAGCTTCATCTGCAGCCTGACCTTTAAGAGGTGGGGCCTCACAGGAGATCTTGAAGACATTGAGGGTGTGCTCCATTATTCTTCTCCCCTCATCTTCACTTCCTGCTCACGTGGCAAGCAGCTTTGCTCGCCATGCACTACCCATGATTGCAGCCACAGGCCCCGGTGTGGTGTTGATGAACCATGGACCAAAACCGCTAAGATGGTGACCTGAGTCAGCTGGCCTCTCATGTATTATGGTGATGGAAAGTTGCTAAGCAACCTACCTCTGGCCCGGCAGGCACGTGAGTTTTGGCCCTGTTTTTTATCCTTTAGTAAGCATCTAGTCAGCAAAAACTCAACAGTTATTTGGGGGCACTGTGAGATGCTCTGAGGCTAGGCAAGGTGAAAGGTCATGGGAGGTGAAGGGTCATGGAGGTGAAGGGTCATGGGAGGCAGGGAGCTGAAGAGAACATAGGAGAGTTAAGACACACTTTATTAGCTCCAGGTAAAGGCCTCCACAGGACCTGTACTGAGGCCGGCACAGGCACACAGACTTACAG